>WBMZ01002728.1:0-23293 GCA_013400975.1 Atrichornis clamosus
GGGGGGGGGGCGGCCCCGGCCCAGCTTCCCCGGGGGGACTGAGGGGCCTCGGCCGGGGCGAGCCCGGCCCGCAGGCTCGGGGTGCAGATTGCTCCGGCGGGGCTAGTGGGTAACGGGAAGGTGCGAGCTGTGCCTCGCCTCGCCTCGCCGGCAGTCTCCGGCTCTCCCCGGGCGTGCCTTCCCACCCAGCCGCCCCGGCGGGCTCCTGGTGCTGGCGCCGCGACCCTCAGAGGCTTCTCTTCGGCCTGGAGCCCGTCGGTGCTTCTGCCTTGCTTTGCGAAGGCTCGGTATCGCAGGGAGGAGAGGTAGAGGGTGTGAACTAGGAGCTGCGAGGAGATGGTTTATGCAGCCCTGAAGATGTACTCGGTTATGCTTCTGCTTCGAGTGTTTTTGATGTTCTTACTGTTTTCTGTCTTGCCAGAAGGTTGTGAGAGGACTGAAGTTACCTGACATGGTTGAATCACTTTGTCATATTGAATATGAAAAAATGTTCATGCTTCCACGGAGTGAAACTAGCAAAGTGCATGTGCTCAGTGATCTACTGCAGCCGTGTAGTTTTTTCTTTTTGTAGTTGCCATTTTCCAGTATGATCTACAAGAGAGAATTTTTTCTTCACTTCTCTGGCGGTTGTAACTTTTTAAGTTTAAAAACTTTAAAAACCTATAAAGCTGTCCAGTAGCAAGGAGTGTGTGTTGCATTCAGTTAATGAGATATCCTTCTGAAGACATTTAAATCCCCAGGACTCTCTTCTTGCAATTCAGATTTAACTTCCTGTCCAAGGCAGGCTGAAATAATAACTCAGCTCATTTGAAGTCCATAATTTCCAGTGTAAATATATCTTAGAGCTGGACATACTGTATTGCCATTGAACTGGGAAAAAAAGCCCAAGTAAATGCTTGAATAGGAATTGGTTGTAGAAATGTTGCTTGAAAGTTAAATCTGATTCCTTAATCAGCTGCCTTTTCAAGTTATAATACTCTTTTGACTTCTTGAGGAGTTGTGTTCAAGCAGTGCTTTCTGTGTTTGTGTGCAGTGACTTTAAGTTTTCTTCTAGCAGCAATTAAAAAAAAGCATTTCACAGATCTCTGCATAGAAGTAGTGAAATTACTGTGTATAGTGAAACAGCTCATCTCATTTTAAGTGCAATGATATTTTGGCTCCCTTTTGGACTATTTAACTATTTTCTCACCAGGGCCCTAATTACTATTTGTCTAAAAGGTTGCAAGTTATTTGCTAGATGATTTGAAATATATTTGCTTAACATCTGTGTTTGTTCAGGTCTTTAGAAAAATCAAATGGTAACGACTTTCTGCAGTTCTTTCTGCTGGGATTTCTTTTGTCCCTTTCAATAATAGGGTTATCTGGTTAGTGAAAGTATAGACTATGGTTTGTGTAGGAGTTGCAATATGTACTCACAGCTGGTCACATTGCAAGTATGATACTTTCAGGTTGTTTTAGAACTCCTAGATATTGTGGCAACTTTAGGCAATTAAATGTTTTGTTACTGTGTCTGCAAGGTAAAGAAAAAGACGGTGTAGCACTTGTTCCCTCCAATGCCCCAGTGCGTCTGCTATTTTGATACTAAGCAGTCATGCACTCATTCTTGGGAAAGGTAATGTGGCTTCAGCCTTGTAAACCTGAATCTAGTTTCTGGCTTATATGAAGAATACTGAGGAAAAAAGGCAGATGTGTAGCATTGTGGCTTTTGCTTAACAACAAAACATGATGTCCTCCTCTCCAGGTATGTAATGTAGGTCTATGTATTTGAAAATCATCCTGACTGACTCTTTGTGGCTCTCTTGGGTTGTCAGGTTGCAGTTAGGATGAGCATCAAGCTGCAGACTCAGTGGAAGCTTTCCCAGAGTCCTCCTCAGGTCTTTTATGTACCAGTGGCCTTAGACATTTCTAACAAAAAAAATATACTTTCTGAATTCTTTGCATCATTCTGGCATTAATTTGTTTTAATGAAGTTGGAGGACAGAAATAAAGAGACTAAGAAGGGGAAAGTAAACGTATTTCCCAGAAGGAAAGAGTGTGCACCTTGTCATCATCCTCCCCTTTCTCCCTTTCCATCCTTTCACTCTTCACATATCTAGACTTAATTATTTTTAGATCTAAAAGCATATTTAGAATAATGTAATTTCTTGCACACTGCTATCCCTGGCAATTACTTAGTGGAGGTCTCTGAAGTCAATAGCTTCTGATTGGCCTGGAGTTTGCAGAGGGTTCTCCTCCATGGATCAGTACTGTGGAGATGATTGTGAAAATACCTTGAAGAAACACTTCTTGCCTACAGTCTCTGAATGCATTAATTTGTTCCTCAACTGGAAATTTTGTAGTTTTTCAAACGGAGAAAGATTGACCACTGAATTGTCATTTATCAGACAGAGGTACAATGTGTGCAAGATAAATTGCTGATGATGCATGATGTCCCTCGGTAAGTTCCAGTATTTCTTTATCCCTCTGTTACTGTGTATTCTGCCTGAGTTGGGCTTGTTTAGTCTAGGGAAGGCTTGAGTAGGGCTTAATCATAGCCTCCAGTGTCTGTCAGGCCATTATCAGGAGAATGGAGCCAGGCTTTTCACAGAGGTACCTCATGGGAGGGCAGGATACAAGGGGCATACATTGGAACAGAAGGGATTCGACTTGGACATGGAACAGCTGCCCTGTGCATGAGGGCAGTCAGGCAGTGGAACAGGTTTGTCCTCGTGCTTTGGGCTGAAGTAGGTCCCTTACAACCTGCATTATTCTGTGATAATTTGCATCGTTTCTTCTGTTGGGAGTGTATCCTTTGCTAAAGGAGGATGATCTGTTATCAAGTGGTTGTTGGTAGAGTTGAATAGATGACTTGTTTGAGAGATTAACTGGTCCTGTGATGCTGCTTCCATTGTGTTCCTAGAAAGTGTGCACTGGATACACACCTGTCTTTCAAGTTTTAGTGGCAAAAGAAAAGAGATGGAAGGGAAAATAGTCTAAAACTGTTTGCCGCTTTACTTTTCTTACCACAGTCTAAAGATTGCTCATTTTGTAATCTGAGTGATCTAAAATACCTGCATGGTAGAATTGCAAGAGTATCAGGAACTGAAAAAGCAGAGCTCTTTCATTGTCAGTATTTACTCCTGTTAATCAGTAGTGAAGGGTGCAGCAACTGATGGTCTGAATCACATTTGCTGTGGAGTCACATGTACTGCTGGACCAGCAGCACAGATTTAAAGGCTCTGTTGGTGCTCTTCTGTTGCATCGATTCTCAAATCTTCCAGAAAACAAGCCTGAATTCAATCTTAAGAGAGTTTTAACTTCAGCGAAGTGGTGTGTAGGGCTGGCTTTAATATCTACGGAGTGTTGTTTATTTATGCTGGGATTACTTGTGGAATAAATATAGTCATAACTGGATAATAGAAGGCAATTTTCTTCACAAGCATTAGAATGTATTGGTTTGAGGTTTTTCCTCTTTAAATTCAGTGGATTTTTTCTTAGTGTTCTGCAGACCAGAAAGACTTTACTGACCTTATTTTCCTGTGATGGTTGTTCATTGATTCTTTGAATACAGCTTGCTTTTTAAATGTGGCAATCCCTGGCAGATCACCTCTGTTTTCTTTAGCAATTTATATTTTATTATTGCTCACACTAGTTTTTTGTTGACTTTTTCAGAAAGTGTAGTATTCTTTTAGAATTGCAGGCCTGCCATGCTCCAATTCAGAATTACTTAATTTTTTTAATTGATAGCAGCAAGCTTACATGTGTTCAGGTCTGATAATGTGGTAAAGGATAACTGCTGGTTGAAGCAACCCTTTGTTCTTTCTCCATACTGCAGGGATGTGACAGTAGCCCACCTGCTCCAAATGTCATTGGCACTTACGTGTTTCAGAGAAGGTGATCTCTTTAGTTGTCTTTTGACAGATGACTCCCCTTTTCCAAGTAAAAAAGTGACTTTTCTTCAAGCTACCCATCTGAGTAGCTCTGGTGGTGCCGCATGAGCAGAAAGATGGACTTTGTGCTGCAGCAAACTGACCGAGAATCATGTGCTTTGTAGCTTGTGAAGGAAGCAGTAGGAGGAGGTTTCATCGAGATCTGTGGCAGAAATGAGTCTCTTTAGGACTGTGTTCCCCTTAGGACTTATGGGCAGTGTTGGTGTGCTTGTGCTAATCCCTCACACCCAGAGCTAAGGCAGGGATGGAAGAGGGGTGAGAGTAGACAGGAACACCAAAGCTGGGACAGACAGTGGGAGACATTCTGTATTTCTGCATTTTGTGGACAGAAAGTCTGCCTGAGGCCATGTAACCCTAGTTTTACTCAAGGTCACTCACAGCCAATGTCGAGGCTGTGTTCTCTTGTAGGCCTCCTCTGTCTTCGAGATGTATCTTCCTCTTCAGTGCTACTGCTCACTGAGTCCTACAGCTTCACCTGCTGTCGGTGCCATCTGCCATGTGCCAAAGCAGATGTAAATACTCGGAATGCCCTGGTCCCTTGTAGGATGAGATGTGTAGGGATCATGGTGAGAGGTGTATAAAGGGGTGGAATTTACACTTGACATGTCAGTGTGTGCAGCCTGGCAAAGGTATTGGAAAATTTGATTTAGGTGTCACTGTGCAAAAGGCGCCTGCAGAGCAGCACTCCGAGTTCAGCAGTGTCAGCATATACCTGTTGAAGACAGAGTTGCTGGGAGCTGCATCTTCTGTGCACTGTATTGGGATTCAGCTTCAGCACTGACTGCTGGTGGTATTTGGGGTGGGGATAACTTCTCTGGTACGAGCAGATTCCAAGAAATTGAGTGAATAATGTGAATTAAGTATTATACTGTGTGTTGGTAGCTCAGCTTTGCTGCTGTGCTTTTGTGAAGAAGCTGTTAATCAAATGGACTGTGATGTTTTTAAGTGGATGTGAGGTAGGTTTGAAGTGACAAAGGCAAGAAAATTAATTAGCTGAAGGAAATTATCTCCTTTTCCATGGGGAATTAAGGTGGAATATCCAGTAATACACTTACACAGTAGTAACTTTCAGCAGGTGCCTTTAAAAGGACAGGTGTACTGCATCTCATGTGCTTTCTAGCTTATTGAAACTTATATTAAGTGAATATTCTTGTCTCTGTAGCCATGGACAGATTTGGCTGGATGGTTCTGAAGCACATGTATTGTCCCCGTGTTTGACAACATCAGAACCCAAGCTTTCCTCATAGGTTTGCAATAGATCTTAAAAGCCTTTTATGTTACATTCATCTCATTAAAACTTTGTACTGATAAGAGTATCAATACAATCTTACATGAAAGGGACTGGGCTTGATGACACAGATCATTCCCATCTTGTTCTTTCTTTAGGTACATCTCTAAGCTTCTTACGTCTGTAATGACAGGCAGAAAACACAAGACAGCACGGAAGAAAAGGTGACAAATCAGAAAAGGAAAATAAAAAATCCTTTCCAGGGAGACTGACTGTTCAGCAAAACCACCAGGAAAGAGAGTAAGGTTGTAACAAACAAAAAAGAATTAGTCAAGGATCAGTAATTTTAGCTACATTTTTAGCTTGTTCTCGTTTCTGACAGAATCAACATTATAACTGGTCAAATTTATGCTGGTTTGTACTAATTTTATTTATGTAATAGTGTTTTACTGATCAAAATACAAATATAGTTTTTAGGAGGAGATACCAAACTAACCTACTAATTTTTAGATCTAGATACCATAATTCTACTTTCCATATTTAAAATAAGAATTCCTTCATTCCTTGCAGTCTCTAAGGCTTTCTCACAGTTTCAGGATTGAACAGAAGGCATCTGGTGCTTGAGTGAGCCTGTTGTGCCTTGAGGGACTAAATGAGGTGCAGCACTGGCTTACAGCTTGATCCTGGGTTTGTATGATGGTACAGTGAGCTGTTAAGGGTGGATACACATAATGTGTATGTGGAAATTTAATTTAGCAATAGCCAACTTGCTTTAGCTTCAGGAGAATAAGCTGGTGGTATTTTGTTGTCCTCAACTTCATCTCAGTGTTGGATGTGTGACTGCTGAGCATCAATACTGTCAGCTAGATTTGCATTTGAATGTTTAGGGGTATCTGATAGTGATGTGAGTTCATGTGTTGAAATTGAAGCTATGGTGATCCAAAAAATGTAAATCAGCATGATTTTCACTTGTGCTGATTGTTGGCTCCACTGCAGCCATCCCAAAATACACGCCACTAAATATCCACGGGTCTGGAATGGAAACAGCAGGCATCAAACTTACGTACTAGTACTTCTGTTTTCCCAAACATGGCGTAAGAGTCCTACCTATCAGCAGGGTGGGCATTGCTCAGCAGAGTTTCCAGGAAGTTGGTGGGATGGTTTTAGGGTGGTTTTTCTTCAACGTAAAATCCCTTATTACAGGCTGAAGTTGTTTGATTTCTACATCAACTCCAAGTTAGGCTAGTATGCAGCAATTATGGATGTGCAATCAATACAAGCTTTTCACTTGTGAAGAAGTATGTTTAACTTGTTTGGGTTGTGAGTGTGGATTTTTGGTTTTGTTGGTTTTTGGGTTTTTTTTAAACCTGTTGTACTTGGGTGTTTTTTTAATTCGTGATCTGTTTGCCTAGAGGAGTGACCACACTGGGTAAACTCCTCCAGACTGAGGTATGTACTGCAAGTATCAGCGGAGCACATCGTAATGGTGACTAACACCAGATTGCAGATCTCTTTGAAACACTAGTTATGTGGCAACGAGACTTTGAGTTTTTATGTTAGTGTGCAGGCTTGGTGAGTTTGATGTTGACCATACTGCCTAGGTGTCTGGATGTCTGATTTTGAAATAAGGATGTGTGATAACAGTTCTTCTTGGTTTGTATTTTGCTTTGGTAGTTGAATTTGCCACCCTGAAAACATGGATACTGCCTGCTGTCATGCCATTGATCTAATAAAAGAGAATTGCTCTTCTGTTTGACTGGCTAAATTTGTGTCGCCTTAAAAATTCCAACCTCGAATCTGAACCCATTTCAGTTCCCATTTGTATGAGTAGAGCTCAGACAGCCAAAGGCCTAAAATAAGAAAAGAGCTTTCTTTTCCAGTTATGCACAGAAAGCTGGGCCTAGGAGTACCCTCTGTGGAGATCTTGGGAATGTGTGTTTTGCTTCTCTTAGAAATTTGTCAAAACTTATACAGATGTGTGTCTAATTGACATCTAAAGGAAGCCAAAATAACTGTTATGTCCTGTGTCCTAAAACAGAATTTTACACCTTTCCAGACTTGGAGTGCAATTTAAACCTGTAGCTGTAAGGTTTCTGGACAGTGTAAAGAGGGACTAGTGGCTGACAGATCTTGATGTTGAGCAAGTATAGTTTGGTTGAAGTGAACTCAGATCTTAAAATATAATTTAGTGGGTTTTGAGTGCAGCATTTTTGTGTTTTGAATTTTAGCACAATTTTTCAGACTTTCAGAGAGAGACCAGGATAAATAAAAATAAATTTGCTTTCTTGAAAAACGTAATGGCATGGTAAAGCCATCAGCTGTACTGATGGTGCATGATAGTTTGTAGACTGGGTCTGTCTAGACTGCTGTGCATGCTCGATGTTTAATCCATCTGGAATAGAGGGATGTGTGTTCAGAAGTGTGGGATGCCTTTGAGTGTTGAGCACCTTCACTAGGAACTGCAGATTCTCACCACTATGAAAAATCATGATTTGTATCTTGAAGTTATTACAGGTTCAAAGATGAACATTGAGTGTACTTCATCCTCAGTGACAGGATAGAAGAGGATGGGCAGTAAGCTTGTGTTAAGCAATGAGCTAGTGAATTAATTCTTGTTATGTGCCATTGACAGGACACTCTTATAATGGCCTGTGGATGGTGAAATACCTGAGGAGCTAAATAGATGAATCAGTTGGTGTAAGCCACTTGCAGACAATCCATATTAACAGGTCAGTTGTTTACAGTAAATGAGATCAAGTCAAAACAGCGAGCGCTTGCCAGCTTTTTCAGATGGTGTAACTTCTGAAATACGTAACAATAAGGTGGTAGCACTCGTTTTTGTTCTCATTCTCCACTTTTGTACATGAGATGTGACCTCGCACTGAAATGGAACTACAAACCAAATGCTGTAATAAGAAATGAAACCTTTCGGTATTCAAGACTTTTATTTACAAGTCTAGGATACAGAAGTGAGTTTTGTCCTACTTATCCCAGAGAGAAATTCAGGCCAGTTGAGAGGATCTGTGTTTCTCGATGCTAATACTCAAGCCAAGTGTTAACGCTTATTCCTGTGACGTTTCTGATGGTTTTGTGGTTTGTTTGTTTTACAGTCACTGGCTCTGGGTGAGGATTCAGAATGGGAGACAAGCCTATCTGGGAGCAGATTGGGTCCAGCTTCGTACAACATTACTACCAGCTTTTTGATGCAGACAGGACTCAGTTAGGAGCAATATATGTAAGTATCTACAGAAAGGGAGCAGGGGCTCTGTCCTGTTATCTGTCTGGGTTTTCCTGTTTTGATGTGTGAGAATACACAGGGTGGGATAGTGGGTTTTATCTGACTCCAGAATGTCAGGCAGTGCAGTCCCACTCAACTTTTATTTATTGCTTTTTTTATGTTTCTCTTCTGTTTTGTTTGCCTTATAGGCAGTCAGACTCATAAAAGCCCTGTTTGGCTGCAGGCAGTGGCTTGTATTGGAGGGCTTTGATGATAATCCTGTGATGAAATACTCTGTAAAAGCAAACATTGTAGCCTTAGTTTGCCATTAATTTACAGGCATGGATTTGCTTGGATCCTCCTTGAAGTGGGATGTGAGTTAAGTCCTACCCTGTGTTTAGCAGTTCTTGCAGGTGTTTCTTGGATCTCATGCTGTATTAATCCTCGGAACATTAAAACAGATTTACACTTTTGAATTCAGTTTAGACATGTAGGATAACATGTTAAATAAATCTAAATTTAATTTAAATTTCCTCCAAAATTAGGTTTTATATTTTTGCTTCTTATTTGGGACAAAGTAGATTTGTATTCCAGAATTAAAAACTGCAATTAACAAACCCAAGGAACATCAGCTTTCAGTTTTGAGGGAAGATTCTTCCAGAGCATGCAAAGTGCTCTGTGTGTGGATGGTGAGGAATGCTGCTGGGTGGCTGAGGTGTTGCAGCAAGACGTTCAAGGCTTACAAGTCTCCTAGCAGCATATCCTGTTTTTCTGACCGGTTTTTCATCTGCTGGATGAGTATTGTGAAGCTTCAGCAAGCTCTTGAGGATTGAAACTGTTGAATACCTTCTGACCCCCCTCCTTACACCTCAGCAATACCCAGCAGCACTGGTATCATTTGCTCTTGGGATTGTTGCTTTATTTTGCCCAAGAAGCTGTGTACAGAGCCTAGAGAGGAAGAAAACCAAGCAGCCTGTATTGAAGCCACAGCTTTAAACATGAAGGCTCTTAGCAGTTTGTCATGTTATTACCAAAATACATTCAATGCTCAGAATGGTAGTAAGTACAGGCTGATTTAAATTCCTTGAGACAGGGCCTTCTACACAATGAACCACTGGGGTTTTTTCATGCTTAGGGTCCTTCTGCCTTCCATCATTCCATGGAGAGACCTATGCACATGTAGTTGGGAGAACTATTATGCAGGTTACCAATGTGTATTGTTTTGTGGAGTTCCTAAACTATGAAGGATGGGACCCAGTTTTGTGTGGCTAAAATGCACCAAGGTCACAATTTGTCAAATTTTGGGGACGTTCTGCAGAAATGGGCTTTTAATGATGAGCTTTTTCCCTTCAGAGACCCTGTGGAAGCAAATTTTGTAGCATGCAGAAATGCAACAGGGAGCTCTTGGATTTGGTTTGTATTCCTGTATCACTACTTCCACCACAAGACTCAGTTTATCTTTAGTGGTGTAATCCAAGTCAATCAAGCTTTTGTCACCTATTCCAGGTAGGGATCTGGCCAGTCACTTTTGCTGTGAATTGCTTGAGTTAGGTGAGTTAAAGCACCACCCTGGTGGTGCAACCCATGTTGTCAGTTTTCTTCATATATTTTTCTCTCTCCACATGCTTGACTTTATGTCCATAGGATTTTTTTTTTTTATCCTTTAGATTTTCTTCTGAAAGCTAGCTTTGGTCCAAAGGCAGGAACTTTTTTTTTGCTGGTAGAATCATGATAATGAAATGTAGTCTACTTAATTTTCAGTTGATTGTTCCAAACTTTTTCAGTTGCTTTTGCTGGTTTCTTTCTCTCTCCCTTTGAGGTAATTTTCAAACAGTTGGATTCTAAGGATCTATGCTAAATAAACAAAGTCTCTTACCAGGATTGCTTAAGCATTACCTAAGCAGGTTGATGACTTTTTTTCTTTTTCCCCCAGATTGATGCATCATGCCTTACGTGGGAAGGACAGCAGTTCCAGGGCAAAGCAGCCATTGTTGAAAAACTCACTGTAAGTCTGTAATCCTTACTGAATGTTTTGGGAAACAGTTCTGAAGACTGTAGGACTGTAGGATTATAGGATAATTGCTTCTGAAAATCTGACTTAAGCAGTTCAAAAATCTTGAATACAGAACTTGTGCTTCCAACTTGGGTCTTCAAAAAATGTGATGACTTACTGCTATGTAGTGGGTTGTTCCATTGGCAGCTCTAATGGTGGAATGTTAATTGACTCTGTAGTTTACAAGGTTATTTTGTGACTGCAATTGTATTTGACATTACTGATTTATTTTTTTTTTAAAAGGTCTAATGCATAAGCTGCCTCTGATCTAGAGGAATGAAAAGTGTCTTTGCTCTTTTAAGGCATGCCAAGGAAGAAGCAATAGCAAACCTGTTACTTGGATCTGTCTGTGATAAAGGCTAGACACATTACTGCAAGGAACAACTTGTTTTCTGATACGTAAACTGCAAATAAGTTCTATAGTGGAGAAGCTGACTTATCCTCAATGCAGATTTGTCAGCAGTTCAGATATGAGCAGGTATGGTTCAGGACTTTGAAACTTGCATTTCCTCTTCAGAAGGTGAGAGGACGCTGGAACTCCATGTTCATGTAGTTAAACTTGGAGAAGTATTATCTTCTTGAGTAAATCCATGCTTCTGTTGTAAAACTGGGTGTACTTACAAGCTGTCATGAGACTAGAAAGTTTGTTTCTCTTGCAAGATATGCAGAGGACATGCTTTTTAGGTCATCAGACAGTCTGCTCAGGGCATGGTATTTCAGGCATTTTCATTACACGTTTAGAAGAAAAGTAATTGTAAGTTTACGCTTGTTGCACAGCTACTGCTCCTGTGTTTTGGAATTGCTTCTTTCATCTAAGGCATCTTTAACTGTGAAGACTGAGGTTTGCCCTCTGGTCTGTGTTTTAAGTGCTTGTGTTGCTTTTGAGAAGGCCACAAACCTCAGAAATAGCAGTAACTGCTCACTTGTAGTGAGGAGGTCCTCAAGCTCCAGAGTTGCTTGTTTGTGTACTTAGTGTTCTTTAGACTTTTGGGCTAGCAGCCATGTAGATACCCAACCAGCTAAGCATTTGCTTGGCCACAGTGTGTGACTGCTGCCTTGGATTCAGCCCAGTGCAGATCCAGCCCCTTTCCCACTGTGACATAGCTCATCTTTACCTTCTCTGTCTGTGGTACAAGTTGGACTTTCTGGATTTATGTGCCTGCTGCAGTCTTGGTTGGTGAGTGAAGACACACTACTTTACTTTAGGGAAACTTTTTCTGACTTGTATCCATCTGCTTAAAGCAAGGAGGAAATGCACTAAAGTTATTCTGTGCCCTTCCACTGCTGTGGCTCATTATGGGCTGTATCAGCTTACAGTGACTCTGCTATTCAGCATTCCTCTGTCAGCACTGAGCTGCCTGGGCTGTGTTTGCTGTGTCAGCTTCATGTGCTCACCTACTCTGTGCTTCTGGAGCTGCTTAGTGAGTTGGGCACATGCCTGAAAGTTTGATACTGAAATTCTTCTGCACTTCTGCAGTCTTGTGTCCTTCAGTGCCTGGCTGGTGAATCAATGTAAGCACAAAGAGGTGGCATTTTCTTTTAGATCAAGTTCTTTGCTGTGTAACAGCAATGGTATGGCACCTTTTCAATCTGCTAATACAGTAGGGCAAGGTTGTATGGGCTTTGCTCTGCCGACACTGGCACACCCACACCTTGTTACAGTGTGGGAGTTGACACTTGTTCCTTCTGTCCTAATTGGTGCTGGACTTGTTTCACATAGAGTGCCTGTGCTAATTAGGGGCAGCCTGATTTACACTGAGCATTTGAGATGATAATTACGTAGTTCTATGAACATACTGGACCAGGGAGGAAGCTGAGACAGGTATTCTTGCTGCCAGCAGTGAGTTTATGCTACTTCACTTCATTCTTGTGTAATTTCTCTTACCTGACCTCCAGGAGAATTCCATAGTTTTGATAGTGAAAGATCAGTCAATTTCTAGTATCAGAGGATGCTGAAAGCCTTGGTTATTGTGTGGGTTCATGCTTTCTAGACACTTTTCTTGTACTTTTCATATCACAAAATCCTTCTCTCTAGTACGGATAGATGTCCATAAGCAGCCATCCTTTTGAGGTAGCCTCTGCCTATCCTAAAAATCAGTGAGCTTTGCTGTCAGCTACTTCCCTACTCTCCAGTGGGATTTCTCCCAGTGCATCACGTGAGTGGCTGATTAGGCTGGCCAGCCTTTTGGGGTCCTTTCCTCTGAAGAGGACAATCACAGAATCATTAAGGTTGGAAAAGATGTCCAAGATCGAGTCCAACCTTTGACTGACCACCTTGTTAACTAAACCGTAGCACTAAGTGCCATGTCTAGTTGTTCCTTGAACACTTCCAGGGATGGTGACTCCACTACTTCCCTGGGCAGCCCGTTCCAATGCTTAACCACCCTTTCAGTGAAGAAATTCTTCCTGATGTCCAACCTGAACCTCCTCTGACGCAACTTGAGGCCATTTGCTCTTGTCATGTGCAATCAGGTACCTGAAACAGGCACTGTCTTCCCCAGCCTTGTCTTTGGTTCCTGGTCACTGTTTTGCAGAACTTGATTCCAAAATCTTTCCTTCCTCCCTGGACACAGTTAAGTTCATTCCCCTTCATCCCTCTGCCTTTTCAAGAGACTCTTTTTGCAGAACTTGTTCATCAAGAAACTGTTGTGCTGAGGTGAGACTGGGCTTTGTAGTATCCTTTTGTCAAAGGAACATGGTGCAGTGTCCCAGCCTACGCTTGTGCAGGCTATGTGGGCATATTGCACACGTAAATTTGGGATTGTGGCCCTGGAAAATAGTCTGCTGGTCATTCAGAAAAGAACGCTCTGGATTTTTGTTGTTATAGATGTCTATTCCATACTACAAACCAGTTGGTCCACTTTGCACTTCCTAGTTGGTTGGGATTGTACTCCCAGCCGAGAGAAAACCCCACAGGCTTTATTAAAGGGTGTTCTTGAACAGTGTCCCTCTAATTAGAGGGCTGCTCCCTACACTTCATTTGCTTCCTCAGGCCCTGATCCTTCCACAGTTTCTGTGTTCTCTATTATCCAAGGATTTAGCTTCCTGGAATTCTTCCTAAAGCCGTAGGCTTGTAGAGCCAAGACCATACTTCATATCCGTTACAGCAGGACTTGTGTCTCTACCTAGGCCGTCTAGGAAGTCTTTGAGGCTCCTTCCACCAGAGGGAAATGCAGAACTTGCCAAAATACACATTTGGGTCTGCTTCAACCTGCTTTCAAATCAGGGAAATGCAGCAAAGGCATCAAAGTGCCACCTGAGATATGAATGGCCACATGCTGCCATCATCCTGTGCAGTGCTTGGACTTGGAGTATCAGCCACATGGTCACCCAGAGCTCCATCCATGCTGAACTGCCACTAAAGCATCTAGCAGCAATGCAGCTTTTGGGAGAACTCTGAGATCCCCCAGATATTTGATGTTCACTGCTTGGAATTGTCCATGTTGGAATATCAGTGTGGTCTAAGTTGAAAGACAATAATTATTCTTGAATGCCTGGTGTTCCTCAAGGTGTGTTCCTTGCACACATACCTCTAACATACTGACATTGGCTACTTGAGTAGTAAGGGAATTTAAAAAGGGGAAAGGTGCATATGTGGATTTCAAGTCTTGAGTACTAGTTCTGGGTCATCTACTCTTCCTTTCCATTCATAGCCACTTTAACAAAGAAGCAAATTTAGGGTTGTCTGATAAACCTCAAGTATTAGATTATAAAGTCTTGTAACACTGTTCAGAGCAGAGATTTGTGCCTTTATCATAGGAACTTCGAGCTTACAGATGATCTGAAGCTCTTCAGGCAGTGTAATTAGAGTAGAGGAAGGTACCATTTACTGCGTATGGTGACATTATTTTCTCTCTTGGTGCTTGAAAAACACGACTGTTAAAATTGATCCAGCATGAGTAGTGCCCTCATTTGCAACACTTATCTGTGCAGCACTACCACAATACTCTGATACTTCATAATGTTGGATTTGCTCAATCTTTGTTTTGTAAGTTAAATAATGCAATTACTGTACATTTCCTTATTTTGATTTCTTTTCATTGCAGAGCCTCCCTTTCCAAAAAATACAACACAGCATCACAGCACAAGACCACCAACCTACACCTGATAGCTGTATACTCAGTATGGTAGTGGGACAGCTTAAGGTAAACTCTTTCCATTACAGGTTAACAAGTGCTTATGTCTTAGATTTTTGCAGGATTCTAAATCATCTGATTTCTGAAAACATTAAAATGCTCTCTTGGGTGGGGAAGGAATGGGCTAAGCTTGCATTGGGACACTGTTCTTCTGCTGTTTAAGACTGAAGAAATGCTCGTCCCTTCAGAAATGTCGTTCTAGGTAAACCACCTGTAATTTGACAGTTGCGTTCTGTCAAGCAAAGTATGATAGTTTTCACTGTGCAGACAAATATCGTGTGGGTTCTAGAGGCATATGTATTTCCCTCACCCTGATGCAATAAGGTGTCAATGTCCTTTGTTGCATTTAAAAGCATTATCACAGTGTTCTTCGATGATATAAGCACATCTAGTTTAACATCCTCCTTGTTGTAATGTTCGCATTGAGCTCGGATTTAGCAGACTTCATTTCAGCTGACCCCCTTTCAGTGAGCATACTTTACTGTTATAGGACACAAGAATACAGTCCTGGTGTTAATAACAGTCCAGTACCTCTGTAGACAAAACTGATTCAGCAATGGGAATGTTGCCTCTGAGATCAAACATTTATTGTTGAAACAGCTGCTTCTTGGGAAGAATCAGATCATTTTTCAGGCTTAGTATGACTGTACTGCTGTGTGAGTGATACTAGTGAACTGGGTAAACTTACCCAGTCTGCCAGTATACCAGGGCCACAGACTTGTAAACTAACACAAGAGATAGTCCTGAAATCTGCAAAAAATAGTCTATATGTAAAGTCAGCTGTAGGCAGAACTTGCTCACAGTGGGTGGTGTTAGTTTAAAAAATGTGAAATTACATAGCAGTAGTTAAAGTTACCAGAGTTAGTTGGGTCCAGCTGTGCTGTGAAGTCAGGCCTCTAATATCATCCAGTCTTTAGAGTTACCTGCACCTAGTTTGTTTTGAAGTAGCTGTTTAGATTTCCTTTTCCTGCTAAGTCTGAATGGCACCTCCAGTATCAAAATGTTCAAACTTCCACTGACACTGTTCTGTTTACTAAGCAAACATAGGACTGAATGTTTGAATCTGCTTGCTTAGCTGTTCTCTTTGGTTTGGGCTGGGCAGTGCCCACTGTATTGCATCCACTTCTAAACCTAACGTAGACAGCTTTGGCTCTCATTAAAGTTGCTCCTGCTTCCTAGCTGCGAGTTGGATTCCAGCTTTCTTGTTGCTCAGTCCCACCTGCACACACTTGGAGAAAAACAGCCAGGTGTGACGATGGAAAGCACTGAATTGCAGGACAGGCATGCAGGCAGACATGCTGATCTCCTCAGCCTTGCTCTTGGGTGCACAAAACTGTGATGTAATCAAGACTTTTTGACTCAATGTCTTGAACCAGTCACATCTGCACCTGGTTTTGCACAGTCATGTTTTCAAGGTTATTGCATAATCATCAAGCAGATTACAGCTTGCAGCAGTGATTGTGTTGAGTCCTGTGGCAAGATACCAAGTTCTAAAAGATTCTGTAAAGCTATTGGGTTTTCTCATCCATTAATGTGTAGGGATTGTAGATGAAGTCTGGGAGCTTTCCATAAATACCATGACTTACAGTAGTATTTCCTAATGTATTGTTTTTATCCTCTGACTAATTTCAGCTCGCTGAAATTACTCAGAAAAATGTTGAGATCGTGTATTACCTAGTGCATCTAGGTATTCTGAAAGCACATACTGGGTTAAAGTATGCCTATTGTCATGATCAAATCCAACTTGCTTGTGAAGAGTGGAAAAATGTTTCCTCACCTACTAAAAATTCACATGTATGCATCTCAAACCTTAGCTTTAAAAATCACATCTTAATCCCTGGGAATGCTGCTTCTCGCTGAGCAGGTGTCCAGAAAATCAAATTCAACTTGGAATTTCAACTTCATGATTCTGCTTTGTGTGATACTTACACAGGTGGACAAATGAAATACCAGTAACAGTCTGTAGCATGACATGAACCTGGTTGTCATATGTAGTGAATACTTTTTCTCGTGCCAATTCACACATGCTGACAGCCATTTTAATGCATCCCAGTGCTGCTCTGTGTACAGTACAGAAACTGAGAGCAACTGGGCCCAGATGGTCTATTTTAACAAGTGGCTCATGCATAGCTCCAGTTGAGCAGGGAACACTAACAAGCAAACGTGGAGCTGCATCCTCAGTGTTATTTAAAGCTGCCTTCTCAGGGGTGTGGTTGCTCAGCCTGCATCAGTTGGTCTCAAGGAAAACTCTAGAGAATTTTGCACAAATTCTTCAAATCGCAGGACAGTTAATGCATATGCTTTTAATCCTTTGCAGTTTTTCAAAACTTGAATTGTTGTATGTAATGAAGGAGCATGCATAATGCTTTTGGCATGATATTTAAATGGATTTTCTGAGGCATTAGTTGCTTGAGTTGCTAGTCCCTAAAGTTCCATGGAAACATCATTCACTCTGAGCAAGCTGGGCACATCTCGTATTTCTTCCTTAAACCATATATATAAATCATTAGGGGGAAAAATAAACCACAGGAGAAAAACTATTCTATTTTCCTTGCATATATTGTGGGGTGAACTATTACCAAATCATCTCAAAGCCTGAGTTTTCTTCTTGACTGCACAAGAAGAGTTCTGAAGAAATAATGGGGCTACAGAGTACTGCTGTCAAACTCTGTTATTTCCTTTACCAGAGTATGAAGCCTCAAGTAAACCTGCAGGTTTGGGTTTTTTTAAGCCTTTGGCCTCCTGTGAGGGAGGGGGATTTAACTGGGGTCAGTTGAAATCCTAACTGCCCTGTGACAAAGTCAGGATCTGTATCTGCCTTTGTGCTGCTCCACTCCACAGACCAGCATGGTAATACCAGTATGAACTATAAATAAATTAAAAAGCAATACCTTTTGCAGCAGAATAATCATCTGCACTGAGGGGCCTGGGCACAACAGCTTCTTGGAGAAGATGCTGAAGAGTAACAGAGCATCTCAGTAGGGTGAATGTCACTAGCAGGGATCTAACTGACTGGCTAAAGCAGTACAGTAATGGCTTTCAAAGATCCTCTTTAATGGATGCTGAGATAGGTATTAATGTTTGGGGGGTTATCCTTTTGTAGAGGTGTAATAAATACACATCCACTTATTCTAATCCTGTTAGTTTTTATTGCTGTTCATTGTCTGGGTGCTGCTGGCTTGCTTCAGCTAGGAAGTGTAAGCATCAGTTTAAGCCTTTAGGAGTGAGTTCCATTTGGTGTGACCCTGCTGTGCCAATGTTCGTCCAGAATGTCACCCCGGATCTTCAGTGTGCTTCACCTAGTAATATGTTTCTCCTGTCATGCTCAGGCAGATGATGACCAAGTTCTAGGCTTCCACCAAACCTTTTTGTTGAAAAATTTTCAAGGTGCCTGGGTGTGCACCAACGAAGTCTTCAGGCTATCCCTCCACAACGTTTAACCCTCTGCCTTACCTGTCTTCCGTGCAGTCCTCGCTGTCCTGGTTGAGTAAGGAGTGCTCTCTTCTCGCCCTTCTGTCGCTTGAGCTCGGCTGAGAAGCATGGCTGTGGCTTGTGTGTTCTCAGAGCCGTGTGGCAGATCTGTGGCTCTCCCCAGAGTGTGATTTTTGAAGTGATTGTTGCAGAATTAATTGTGAATAACTAATTGTTATGCAGTGTTTCCTAGTCTTAAAAGGAAAAGGAAATTTGCAATTAAAATCACTGGATGTTTTCGTAATGCATGCTGAACACTTAGAGCATTGCTTAAAGCCTGTTAAATAAGGCTTAACATCTGAAAGAACCTGCAATCTGAAGTAATTAGCCTTTCCCTTGAGGTAAGGGTTGTTGCAACCCTGCAGTTCAATCAATAATTACTGGGGATGCTGGTGAAAGAGTAAAACTGTCTCTGACCAGACAAGAGGAGGAAAGTTGTGTAGCTAAACCTGAAATGCAAAGCAGTCTTGCATCTAAAACTCTGACGTGACTCGTGACTCTGTGAACTGAGGACTTTCTTTTGAGCCTCCAGGTCAGAAGGGATGTAGAAAAACTGAAAGGTCAAAAGACTGCCAAGATTGTGGGCGTTGGAGAGCTTGTGGGGCTGGGAGAGGAGGTGCCTAAGGGCAATCTGCCTGAAATATAAGTGAAGGTAGCTGAGTACTTTCAACAGCCTGAAAGCAGACTCTTCTCAGTGGTGCCAGACAGTGTAACAAGGGACAATGGTTAGAAACCATAACTTGGGAGGCACGGATTGCACACAAGGGAAGGTTTTCACTGGAAGACTGAAACCCTGGGAAGTGGTGCCTGGACACCTTGTGAAACATCTGTTTGTCGAGAATTGGAAGACCCCTCTAGACAAAGCTGTGGCTGACTTAGTGAAAGATGTCCGGCACAGGACAGGGGTTTGGATTAGGTGATCTCTAAAGGACCCGTCCAACTCAACCCATTCTGTGGTTCTGCAATGCAGAGCTGGTGTAGCCTGTGTTCGTGCTGAGCATGAGGCTGGCCTGGAAACCACAGGATCCTTCCAGTCTGATTCTGTGACTTCTTTAATTTTTGTTTTAATTCAAGGATGTCACAAAAGAATTTGAACTGCACAAAGGAAAGTTTCCTAGGAAGACTAAAGCTGCATGTAGTTTGAGCCTGGGCTCACAACTGGAATGAAAATTCTGAGTCGGATGTGCCTGAATTTGGAGTGGCAAGTAAGGATAGAGAGTTTCAGTGGTGTTATCTGAGCTGTAATGAAGACCCAAACTAAAATGGGATAGGATTAGTCTGTTCTTTCTGGGGCATCTTGACTCACTGAACTGTGGGCCTTTGCTGTGTGCTGGTAGGACATAGTCGAAATTTGGGAATGGACTATAAAATATTTACTTCACCTTGAATATAGTCTAGGATTTTCCTTGTTTTTAAAGTAAATTGCTCCTCTATGCTATGAAGACATAACATGAAAGGAATAAAGAAAACAATAGTGTGCGACTTCATTGTGGGAATTTGCTGTCTGTACCACAGCAGGTGTTTTGGGCAGTAATTCCCTTTTAGTCTTTCCTCATGTGTCCAGCCCTGAACTGCTTAAGAAAGGAGGAAATTCTCCTCAAGCCAAAGCATCAAGAGCTGCAGTGCTCTTATCAGAGCCTACCTAGGCTTATCAGAAATCGAGGAAACCTACACTAAGCTAGTCTGGCGGTGGTATTTTTTTTCCGGAGGTATATTTTAAAGCATACTCGTGTCAGTGACGGCAAGCTCAAATTTGGTGTGAAAACTATGTGTGCAACTTGTAATAGATGGCTCAGTGATCTACAACCAGGACACCCTAGGGCAGCTGAGAGTTGAGAACCTACCAACTCCCAAGCAGTGGTGAGGCTCTACTGGGATTTGTTACATTTGATACCTGGGAGAAGCTGGAAAAAGGCACAAACACGTTTCAGTGCACAGGCCACCTCACCTGCAGGACAGACATGAGACATGTGAGCCTCTCTTCTGGGCATATGTAGTAGGGATAATACTTCCTTCGAAATAATTGGTATGACTGCCATCATACGTGCTAATGAACAAGATGGATGGCTGGTCTAATCCTGCATAACTGCTTGTGTTCACACTGGGCTCCTTCCTACAGAGCCTCTACCTCATGCAAAGGAGGTGTATATTGATGGGACAAACTGTCCTCTCTGTCTGTTGGGCAGTGATTAGTGGCACTTGTCTTGCTTTGAGGACTTTGCTCTCATTAGTTTATCTCATGAACACTGACTTGCTGGTATTTCTGGCCTTACTTGTTGCCTTCTTAATTTTTGGCTGTAGTAGTTTCCTCATTCACTTTGCCCTTCATGGTTTTATAGTAATTTATTTGTCTTGTCTGTTCTCCCCTTTCTTACAGTGTTTCTTGCAAGCTGCAAGAGTTGTATTCAAGTATTCAATTTACTTTCTTCAGTAGGAAACTGTTCTCTAGCTGGATCATTTTTCTTGTCCTTTTATGACTTTATTGTAGCGTTTTATTTTTTTCGATTATAAGAAATGCATGCAGGATTTGATATGTGGGTGTTCTTTGCCTATTTATGCATTTGCTTACTTCTGGGTTTCGGTTCTTTGTTCCTTCCCTAATAATTGCTAACCTTGTGCTTGCCTTGATAGCTTTTGAACTCTCACCTGATTTAATAAACAAATAAATATATATCTATCATTATTTCAGCATCACTTTCCTGAAGGGCCAGTCTAGGACCTTTTTTGGTTTTCCTCTATGAATTAGCATGCACTTACTGAAACTGCACTTCACCTACACCATTTAACTTCCTAGGCACTTATCACTGTGAAATCCTTGCAGTGGTTTTTGGATCTAAATTCTTCTTTTCCATGCACTTGATGCTCCCAGTGCTCTGGCAGACTTGCTGTTCTGTGTATAACTGATGTCCTTTGCGAGTTGCTCCTCAAAGCTGACTTGTTTCACAGTCCATTTATCACTTACATGTATATTACTTTTTAAAGCAAAGTTTCTTTTTTGTCTGTTTTCTAGTCTGCTTTGCTCTTCAGACTTTTCACTTTCTGTTCATGGTGAACAGCAGCAGAGCATTGCCAATGAACATTCAGTGCTTTGACAGCCTCTTTCATGAGCTGCTGCTTTTCAAGGCTCTCTTTTAAACATTTCCCCCTTTTTCTGAAACTGAATAGTCATGTGTTGAAAGAATAAAGCTTAAAATCCTCCAAAAATGCTGCATTGAACACCCTGCAGCCAGTATCAGAAGATTGTTTTGTAGCTTGGTCCTGTGTGCTGTTCAGATTAAATCCTGTTGTATGATGATTGATTTGGGAATAATTTATGTTATTTTGAGGATTTACTTCTGCATAATGTCTCTGAGAAGATTGGTAAATAAACATTAGGTGGGAGAACTAGTCTCCCTCTAACACTATTTTCTACTTTTGTAGTAATGTTGTAAATACCCAGACATATTATCAGAGGCAGGACTGGCGTCACTGCTGTAGAGATTCCCTGTACTTAGAACACATTGTCACATCTGTAGCAAATGCTTTGCTCCCTTACAGCTGTTCCTGGACAGTGGAAGTGGGAAGTACTACGTTGCTGGCCAGCTGCACCTGCTCTGGGGAGGCTTTCAAAGCCCACATCATTGCCTGGATCATCCAGACAATGTTGTTGATACCAGCCTCTACAGAAACTTCCTTCTGTCATCAACCCAAAGAGCAGCAGCTAAAAACTGAAACACTTTGTTTTAAGCTTGATTCCTGGGCAAGGGATCTGTGATTCAACACTGAGGCAGGCATGTTCTGTCAGTGTGGTGAGTGACGTGTCAGCAAGTCTTCCACAAAACCCCAACTTCAGATGCCACTGCAGGATTTCTGTGTCACTGGGCCCTGAGTGTTTGTCTGCAAAGCCCCTCAGAACAGATCCTCTGGTGGTATCAGTGTCTCCTGAGGTACTACACTTCTTACAGCATGTGGTGTCACTGTTAACATTAGATTTAAGTTGTCTTATTGCAAGTTTTGGAATACATCTCTCAAAAAAGAGCGCTTTGAACCTTTTTCCCCTGCTCTCTTTCTACAGGCTGATGAAGATCCTATCATGGGATTCCACCAGATATTTCTATTAAAGAACATCAACGATGCCTGGGTTTGCACCAATGACATGTTCAGGCTAGCATTGCACAACTTCGGCTGAGATACCCATCTCGAGGCACCCGGGCTTTTTTTTCTTTTTTTTTTTTTTTTTTTTTTTTTTTCTTTTTTTTTTTTTTCCCTCCTCTCCTCTTAACTGGTATTATTCACACTCACGGAACATTCCAAATATCATACACAAACCTGCAGCACTGCAGAGCGTGAGCAAGCAAGACTTGTGACCTGCCCTTCTGCTGAGTTTACATTGTCACTAGATGAGTTTCTTGTGCATGATGTTTGGAAGTTAGACTTAGCTGCATTTGATAAGAGAAATTTGTGTTGTACCAGCATGCCTCGGAAAGAATTTATAATGCAAAAGGTTGTTGTTTATGTACTGACAAGATGCTCTATAACCCAAAGAAATGAAAGAACAGCAGCCTGTACAGCCCAGTTATTGATTTGTTCAGATGTTTCAATGCTACGTTACACAATAAAACAGAGATTTTCTTAAAAGTTTAAATTGTTTTAATGAGTTGGCTGTGGAGTGTGTGACATCACTTGCTGTGGATAGTCCGTGTCTGCCTGGTGGGGAGATACTTCTGCAGAACTGAACAAGTCCTGAGTTTTACTAGTGAGTGCACGGCAGGTCTGTCCTTAGCCATATACCTTTTCCTCTCCCTCAGCAGCTTTCATTAACAGAGACTTCTAGCTCAGTTTTTAACATTGACAGGTTAGTTCTCAGCTGTTGTATTTTACCAACGCCCGTGACTCAAACAATACAGGAGAATGACAAGAGTCATGGTAGCCTGTAGTCAGTCTTCACACCCTCTCAAAGCGAAACAGGACAGCTGTATCTTCTTCACTGGCGGACACAGAGGGTGCGTCCCGTGCCGCTCTCCAGGAGTTTGTGCCTAGCCGTCAAGTCCTGCTCAGGTTCTGCTCTGTGCTGTCTGTGCAGCCGCCCCTCGTTTGGCTGGAGCCGGTGTGTGCCGTGCTGTGCCCAGGGCGGCTCTGCGCTGTCCCCACCCTGGCGGTGGCGGTGTTCTTGGAGGTAGCGGATGGGGGGCGGCAGGGGAGCCCCGGGCCTCGCTCTCCGCCCCGGCCCCGCCCGGCGCCTGCCCGCGCTGGCCCCGCCCCCGCCGCGCCGGGAACGCT
>WBMZ01002729.1:0-63795 GCA_013400975.1 Atrichornis clamosus
CGGGCGGGGGGCGGTGGCGGCTCGGGGCGGGCAGGGACCGGCGCTCCCTCCCGGCACGGCACAGCCCGGCGGGGCGGGCGGCTCCCGGCTCCCTGGAGCGCGGTCCCGTCCCGTCCCGTCGGGGCGCGGCTCTTCCGAGAGCTTCGGGATGCAGAACCTGTGAGGGGTCTCCTGCGGCTGGGACACCCCTGCCCTGGGAACATCACTGCTGTCCTCTGTGTGGGACACCCACGCTGCAGCACAGGACGGTCTCTGCCCCAAGCTTGCTTTGTGACAACTTTAGATCTCCTCACTGCTCTGTCAAATGCCAATATTGTCCCTTTCCCCTGTTCATGGAATCACAGGACTGTTTGGGCAGGGAGTGACCTTGAAGAGCAATCAGCAGGGATGTCTTCAACTAGATCAGGCTGCTTAGGGCCCCATCTAATCTGGACTTGAATGTTTCCAGGAATGGGGCATCCACTACCTCTTTGGGCAACCCGAGCATTTAATCAACCTCATTGTAAAAAAACTTCTTCCTTACATCTGATCTAAATCAACACTCTTTTAGTTTAAAACCATTACACTGCAGCACTCAGGACACCCTGATATTAACCAATCTGAAGGTGCTCTGATCTGAGTTTCAGGATGGTCGGTATGACAGCATCTGTATTCAGGCACAACTCCTCACCACAGAGCTGGGGGGAGACTTGATCCAGGGCTGCTGCACCACACTGTGCATCTCACAGATCCACCACGCTGCTCTTGGGCTACAGCTGAGCTTCACTGACAGGCAGAGCCATTTCTATGGATACCCTGGGCTGCTGTTCCTGTGCTGCTTGCATCTTTTCACCTCGCTGGCTCTAAACCAGCTCAGGGTTTACCTGCACAGGCTGCAGGGACCAACGCAAAGCCCTGTTGTGGAATTCATATCTGCTTCCTACATGTTTAGAAGCCACTCAGTCCAGCTGAGAACATTTGGGTGTACAGTCCCATTACCTGGAGCCACTGTGGAGTTTTACAAATGGCAAACTGAGACACACAGAGGGCTGGCACACATGGGGCTGGCCCTGCAGCAGGCTGGGTCTCCATCACAGAGGGGCATGGGGCAGGAGTACCCAAGGCCAGCACCTCAGCATGGCCTCAGCCCCCAGGCTGTGGGCAGCAAGGTCCTTGAACCTCAGGGTGCAATCCCTGACAATAAATCCCAGATGTCCTCCAAATACCATGGTCTTTGCTACTTGGCAGGATGGGGTTTGGCCCCGGGATTCTCTTCTGTTGCAGACACATCATTGTTGAGAGTTGACATCACCATCCATGAATGACGTGGGCACTGTGAATCACTAGCTACCCTGTTGAAGGACAATGAGACAACTTCTTCTGCTCAGATATTGTATTAACTGATATTTGATTGTGAAAGAGCTTCTGAAGCACTTCAAGGCAGTGTTAGTGCACGACTCTGTACTATTCCCAGCACAGGGCTGCAGAGTGAGGTGGCTCTGTGCCAACACACTGGTCCTCCAGCCCCACAACCATACACGACCTTCTGCCTTTCCCAGAGGTCTGGCCTACAGACCATGACAAATATTTCACCACAAGGTAGAGGCTGGAAGTGCTGAGTGGTGCCAGCATCTCTGTCTGCTTAGTAGTACCTTGGCAAAACTGTATTTTCCCTCTCCAAGAAGTCTCCTGCTGGTGGACAAGGTGCCGTAACTCATCACGGGGCACAGGCAAAGGGCTTCTCCAGAATAAAGACAGAATATCTGTGCAAAACATGCAAAACATCCCAGATACGGTGAAACTGCAGTGGAGAAAACAAGGAGATATAAAAGACAGTTACAGCCCCTGCAAGAACAAGAACAAAGGAGGAACAGGGAAGGAGATTGTTCCAGTAATTGCCTCCCCCAGGTAAGGATGCGGAGCTTGAGCAACGCTGCTGGCACAAAAAAAGTGCTGCTTTTTGATTCACTGTTCACCTAATTTTGCTGCTGCAGCAAATCACATGTAAAGTAGTGCATTTCACTGTATAATCAAGATAAATAAGTCAGCTTTTTCAATAGGTGTGTGTGTGTGTGCATATGCATGCACCCTCTGCCCTGTCATGACAAGGTGGTTGATACCAAGAGCACCAAGTCAAGAATGAATTTGGATGCACCAAGTCCAGAGTAGAAGAACTCAGGCTCCCTGTCAGAAATCTTACACGTGGATCCTGGGCCAGGTCGCAGGTGTCCATCAGTGATTTGTCACACAGACACTCGCCCCATGCCCCGCTGCCCCCAGCAAGCACCTCTGGTCATGTCCCCCATGACAGAGTCACCAAAGAGCCACTGAGGAGGTTTTAGGGGACACGTCTCTGCAGGCTTAAGGTGTCCATGTTGTCCAGATCCATAGAGAAGACATTCCCAGGGGCTGGCACACCTCGTGTTTCCCACAGCATGGGCCACCAGGCACAGCAGGCTGATAAGAGGCTGCAGCACGTAGCCATGAGGATGTGCAGATGGGAAAGAGTTCCTGCATCCAACACGTGTAAAGCAAAGGAGAAACCTCCTGCTGTTTATCTTTGCCTTAATTTGCATCTTCTTAAAATGCCTAATTAGTTGTGCTAGTTGATATACTGGCTCAGGCAGTCCTATCTAATCCAGTCAGCAAATCCAGGCTTTGAAAATATTTGTCCTACATCTTCATATGATGCAACATTCACTGGTGTCCTTCAGCCTGTTTGGGGCTCAACCTGCAGCTGGACATGCATCTCTCTGTGGTGGTTCTGCCATACGGACAGCTGGAAGGTTTTGGAGTTCTCACTTGTGCTCTCCAGCAGGAAAAGCCAAGCATTTGGATGTGAAAGGGGATCATCTCCCTGACCACAGAGCGGTGTGTGTTTTTTTGGCTAGTTCATCTAGAAGTACTCCTTCTGCAAACAGCTGTGCAGAAGCCCTTTTTGTACATAATAAACCTTAAAATTTAGTTCCAGTGTTTTTTACGGAGTTTGAATTATAACAGAAGAGCAGGAGGTATATAAACTTGTTTAGTATCAGTTTCTGAAGTGGTTTTTGCACTAGCTATGTCCATCATTCAGCAAACCACTGGACCCCAAACCTCTGGAGGTTTTAAAGCTTAAATATTTTCTTACCTGACCATAACCATGTCCCAGCCAGCAGTCTGTAAAGCTGCACCAAGCTGAGGAACACAACTGTGGTGGAAAGTCTTGGAAGGGGACTTGAAAAGTACTGATATCATCCACAGAGGGCTTTATGGACAAGCAATGGTCTCAAATTCCTTCTGCTCTTCATTTGGGAATTGCGTTAGTACAGGAGCACCGGGCTGAGGTGCCACCTCCTGTTGGGGCTGTTGTGCAGATAACTGGGTATGAAAAAGCTTTGGGGTTTCTGGAAGGAAAATTTCTGTGTTGCAAATGAGGACAGAAATAGCTTCCTAGGAGTTTCCCAACAAAACCTGCAAAGGATTTTGAAATTTGCCTAACAAGGTATGGGGGAAGGAAAGAGTTAAATCCTGATGCCTCAACTCAGCCTTTAGTCAGACAAAACTTTCCCTGAGCTTCTGGAGATTTCTGCCTTCGAGGAGTCCTGTGTCTGAGCTTCTTTCTCCATGAAGAGGCACCACAGTTGTGTCACACATGGGTAACCACCACAGAGCATGTTTTACATGCCACAGCTGCTGCAGCTCTGCTGGAGTGTGAGCTGCGCTGAAGAAACATTGATTTCCAGCCCTGTAGGCTCCTCAGTCAAGCCTGATGTCAGTCACAAGTGCATCCATCACACCTGAGCAGAGAGAGCTACGGAAGACCTGCCCAGGCTGCTGAAACACGGCAGCAGCTTTACTCCACACATCGGGTATCTGAGCTTGAAGACCCTGTGTATCCTTGATTCTGAATGCTGATGTCCAAAGAAGTAGCAAGCACTTTGATTAAACACAAAACTGGCTGAATTTGTTTCCCAGTGAATTCAGCAATAGATTTGAAATGAACTACAGCTATGCTGGCATCCCCAAGACCCTGGGCTTCTTTGTGCCTCTGCTGCATGCAGCTCTTACAGAGCTCTCCAGGGAGTAGGGAATGGGTTGGGTTTTGTTTATTTTTCAGCACAAAAATGCAAAAGAGAATATAAAAGCAGAATTAATTACAAATTTTAGAAAAAAGGGTGGAGCAGCTATCTAGCTCTTCTGGTTGCCACTGTGTGTGGAGCAACAAAGAAGCCCTCAGTGTCCAGCACACACCCGTCCCAGATGTTCCACATCTGGGTTCCTTTTCCAATGCCCCTGCACCATCCCACTGCCTGCGTTGGCATTGGGCTGCCCACAAGCACTTGTTCACATCGGTGTGCTGTGCTGGGAGGTTGCTGAGGAATGTTATGCTGCCAGCAAACCTTGGAAACATTTTGTTGGAAGCATGACAGCCTGGGCAGATACACAAGGTGTGGCTGAGAGAAGTGTTGTGAGTGTTTTAAGATTGTTTAAAGAATCATCAGCAAAGGTTTCAGCAAAAACAGGTTTAATATAAAAGCCATAGCACAACAAAGTTCATTGGCAAGGTTCACTCCATCACTTACCAGATGCTTAAGGCACATCAAGAAAAAGCAAACAAAAAATCCAGAGTCAATCAATCCAAACCAAAATAAAGCCAAAAGTATCTATGTGGAGGCCGGGCTGGGGAGGGGGACACAAAAGGATAGGGAAGGGTAAGGATAAAAAGGAATACATCCTAAAGGCCCAATAGCACTTCACTTAACAGCATTTAAACTTAATAGCACTTTAACTTAACAGCACTTAAACCTAACAGCATTTAAATTAATTTATCTGTTAAGTTAAACAATTTAGCAAAGGGTTCACATAGAATTTACTATACCACAACAGTAACTTACTTGCAGGCCTAACTTGCTCACAAGTCTAAAGTACTTAAGAATCCAGGGGAGCAGCATTCCCAGTACATTTGATGTAGCATATGCACACTGCCATGCACGCAGATATAAAGAGTCTGTACAACACACCTGTAAAAAATTCCCCTCAAATTCAGTGAAATACTGACTGGGGATGCCTTTGCTGCACTGCTGTGCCCAAAAGCCTGTCTGCTTTCTTCAAGGCTTATCTTCAACCCCAGCTGTTGACCCAGTAAGAGCTCTGTTATTTCTGCCTGCACATCTTGCCTTGCTCTAACCCAGAACATTTACACCTTCTTACAAGGGTTCCCAGGTAACTGCAGACAACTTTGAAACTCTGCAAGAAATGACAGGAGGTGAGTTTGGGAAATAACGGGCTGCAATTTCTCTGTAATGTCATTAAAAGTGCCAGAGCCAGGCTGTCAGAGGATATCAACACATCTCCAGTGCCACAGCTCCCTCAGTGGGGAATTTGGCTCACGCTCTGGTTAGCTCTGTGGTATGAGGCTCTGAGGAGACCCCACTCCTGATATTCTGATTTCTGCCTGAAAGAAACAGCAGTAGCAGGAGATTTCTCCTATGGAGGTGTAGGAGCAGGTTGCTCCCATCTCTTCCCTCGATCTGTCAGAGGAAAACAGACCCTATACTGACTTGGAAGAAAGAGGAGGATGTGAATATGAGTAACAGGCATTTACAAAGATGCCTGTGAAGAAACAGCTGGAAAACATTGCCTAAGTTAGTTACCTTCAGACTGAAAAGAAAGGTCTCCATCTGCCATATGCACAATGACTTACCTTCAGCACCTCACACTGCGACAGGACCTCACAGAAAGCATCCATAAGTAGCATCCCTGAGGCACAGAGCCACCATCCCTGATGGAAAACACAGGTTTCCCTGTTCAACCTTCCTAGCAAGTCAACCAGGACCCAGAGAGTTAATGTTTCACCCCAAAATACATCCCGTCCTTCCCTTCGGCTACTCATTTGAAAAGGTGTGGTTTCACTTCCCTGGCACTTTTCCTGTGCCAGAGAAGTGTCAGCTCTCGTTGGCAGGCAACTCGTTGCCTCACAGAGGGATGAAACTCTGCTGCCCCGTGATTCACTGTGCCAGTTCTAGCACGAGGGAGAACTCACCCCAGCCCTATAATCTGCATTAGTCTGGATGTAAGTGGACACCTCAGTGCAATAAAAGTTAAGAGTTTATTACAGGCTCAGGGCTGATACCAGAGATAATGGTAATTAACCACTCTGGGATAATAATAGTTTATTGCTGGCTGATATCCTGATGCTTTCCTTAAGCATTCTGTAAAAAAATGGGCCTTGCCAGGCATGGAGAGGGCAGGAGGAGGCAGAAAGCAATTGTGTGAGTTTGTAGCTCAGTACGTAAGGCTAGAGAAGTGCACCTGGAGTTAAACAGCAGCTGGAGACAGGATCTGTGCATTTACCAAATCTCAGACCTATTTGGGAGTCACAGGGTTTCTGTGGGTGGGTATTTAAAGGCCACTGCTTCCCAAGGCACAGTGCTACAGCAATCATTTTGGTGCTTACTGTAGGTATGAAAAGATTAGGGTTTGGTTGTGTCAGGAGGTACTGAAATTGCTGACTCATTTTACGAGGTATGGTTCTAACCAAGTCTGCCAAACTCGATTTCACAGAAACCTCCTGTATTAAAGGAAACTGAGCAATCACACACTCATCACCTTCCATGCGGACACCTTTCCCAGTCACTGATTTGCAGAGCTGAGAACGGGTCGATTAATCCAGTCCCCAGCCTGAAAACCGTTCTACATCTCCATGAGATGATCCACACGTGGGAGCACATCTTGTCACTCTCAACACAAAGGGGCAAGAACCTCTTCTCAAAGCCTCCAGCTTCCTTCTGCTCAGCTCCATGCACGTAGGAGTTGCTTCCAAGGCACATCTGCTGTCGAAAGGAGCCGAGCAACTTGGAGGGAACAAACACTGGCAATCAGCTCTTGACCTGATTTTATACTGAGTTTCCTAGTGAAAAAAGGACGTTTGTAGTCTACCAGCATAGAACTGAACCATGTTGCATACGTCTCCATTTATCTTCAATAAGACCAACACAGTTCCTTATTACTGGAACAAAGATATATTTTTGTCACCCTTAATTATTAACTTATCTGGCTGCGATTTCTTCGCTTATTAAAAGGATATTCTAGGTGACTAGAACAGCTATACCACTCTTATATAACCAACATCTTAAACTTTTTTTCCAGCCATTCTTTTCCTTTTTTTGCTCACAGCTTTTCTATTGCACTTTGGCATAGGTAGGTAAACCCAAAGGGACAGATCCTAGAGTTACACTGATGTTTTTGGAGCACGGCCTGGAGTTTTATCAGTTTACATCATCTGGGAGGGGGTCCATGAAATTTCTAAAATGTTGAAATAAATGAAAGCAGACAGGTGACAGAGTGACAGCACCAGACAGAGAGAATGGCCACAGCCAAGGCAGTGAAAGTTTTAGCTTTATTTGGAGGAAAAGGGCCCACAAGTACATGTGGTACTGACTGGGAGGCTAAACATACAGGCAGATTTGCTGGGAGCTGAAAACAGGAGAAAAATTTGGCCTGTACAGAAAAACAACTTGCAGTGTTTGCCTCCAGTGACATTGGCAAGCCTTCACTATCACATTAGCCCCAAATGTTTCCTGAATGTTCCCACAGCATTTGCCTCTCCAAGCCAGAGGATTCCAGAGGCAAGTGATGGGATAGGGTACCCTGCAGTCACTCCCCACCAGCTGTGGTTCACAACTGCCTTCACAACAAAGCTCACCCTGAGCATCCTGGAGGCCACTGGTACATGTGTCCATTTTATCATGAGTCTGGAGTAATCTATTTATTGCCTTTCAGTGATGGCAGCTTGTTTCCGATGTCTAGGATGTCTTCAGTGGAAGGAGAGAGGGGAGAACCCCTGCTTCTCCACCCACTGCCCCTCCTCACTCTCAGGGCTGTGAAGCCAACTGATGGTTGCCCATGAACTCACTGTCCCCCACTGCTCACCCAGAGGAGTGTGGCCTCCCTCAGCCTGTAGTTTGAGTTCTGGAACCCCAAGTTCTTCGGTAATCAGCTCTCCACACCCGCTACCGTGCCACAGCCATTTTGTTTCTCCCACAGAGGACACTGGCCCTAGTGACAATGAAGGGAGGGCTGAATTCCTTTCCCAGTCTGGCTCTCTGTTTTGACAAGTGATTCTTTTTATAAATCCCAGACAGGGTATCCTTTCAGAGGCAGTTGTAAAGCTGGATTTAATACATGTTACAGAGAACACACGAAAGCTCTCGTACATTCTGCAGCACTGGGGTTTCTCGGCGGCTCTGCGAACGTGCTGACCAGCAGCTGACCTTGCCTCCTGATGCAGAGCATGGCCACTGAAGGATGGGACCCACTTTGCCATCCTTAGTATTCCTGATTTTACTTCACACCCTGCATCTGCTTCCTCCCCAGATGGTGATGGGTCCCACCAGCCATCTACAACAGCTCACTGCCAGAGGAGTGGGGCCACATGACAGAGCCAATGTGAGAGCACAGAGGATACAGCCCAGGTCTCCTTGGTTTCTGCAGCACCAGCTATTCCTTGTCTTTTGAAGACCTTCCCAGTCTGAACAGGGTGACTGCAGCCTTGAGAGGACAGGGGAAAACAAGGGAAAAAGACCAAAGTCACCCCAAGGACTCGGTGTGCTCAGCAGGGTGGGTTAATCCACCTGGAGAGCTTTCACCACCACAGGTGTTAAACAAGTTCTTCCACATTAGGTCCACCTACACCTAAAATAACCTCATCAACCTAACCTTGCCTACACCTTTAGGAGGTGTTTCCCTTTCCCTGAGAGCTATCTGGAAGTTTCCAAAGTAACTAAAATCCCATTTTCCCTTTTTGACCCATTTGCCAAGGGTCACCCCAGCTACAGCTGCTGTACCAAAGCCTCTGCCCTCCTCCTCAAGCCACAAACCTCCACTCCCTCACACGAAACATTTGTGAAATTTGACAAACAGGTCCTGGGCAGTAAATATCTCATTGACAAACACCTTTCAAAAAACACCGACCAGGAGCTGGGCAATGGAGCAGCATCAGGTAAACACAGGGAGGCCCGCTCCAGCCTATGTTCCCCTACAGGCTTTTTCTTCAGGGCGACTGAACATACTTTGGATTTCTCAGCAGAGGGAGCTTCTCACAAGCAGTTTGAGCACCACCTCCCTCCAACGCTCGGAAACGCTCCCGTTTCAAACAGACCAACATGCAGGAAAACTGAAGGCAGGTAACTCCTAATCCCAAGTAACCACTGGCTGGTTTGTTTATTGACTTAAGCAGGCTTGCAGTCTGTCCAAAATTCTTTATTAGTTTTCATAACTATTCCCATCAAATGCCTGCCCTTTTGACGTCCTGGTACCGCTCAGCAGCAGCTCTGTGGCAGCCAGTACCAGGGCTGTGAGAGCCTGCCTGTGAAAAAAAAAGGCTTTTTAATGCTCTTCAATGCCTTCCTTTGGTACCACTGAAGGCCTCTTGATATTTTTCTTATGGAGACAGAAGCCCTCAGCCTACTTTTGTCTGCAGCTCAAATGCTTTCTATGCTATTATCCTGTAGTGGGGCCAGCAGGATCAGGGCAGTGATTGTCCCCCTGTGCTTGGTGCTGGTGAAGCTGCACCTCGAACCCCGTGTGCATTTCTGGTGCCCTCACAACAACAAAGACATTGAGGGGCTGGAGCGTGTCCGGAGAAGAGCAATGGAGCTGGGAAAATGTCTGGAGCACAAGTGTGATGAGGAGTGGCTGAGGGAGCTGGGGGGGCTCAGCCTGGAGAAAAGGAGCCTCAGCAGGGATCTTCTTGCTCTGTGCAACTCCCTGACAGGAGGGTGCAACGAGGTGGGGGTCAGGCTCTGCTCCCAGGGAACAAGGGAAGAGGAAGCAGCCTCAAGTTGTGCCAGGGAGGTTTGGATTGGATATTAGGGACAATTTCTTCACAGAAACGGTTCTCAAACACTGGAACAGGATGCTCAGGGCAGTGGTGGAATTATCATCCCTAGAGGGATTTAAAAGCTGTGTGGTTGTGGCACTTGGGGTGGTGGCCTTGGCAGGGCTGGGGGAACAGTTGGACTTGATGATCTTAGAGGGCTTTTCCAGCCTAAACGATTCTATGATTCCATGACTCTGTGTCCCTTTTCTCTGTCTTCTTAGACAAACAGCGGAGTCTTTTGTCCAAAAGCCTTTGCATGGTTATCACCAAGCCCTGCTGGGTAAGGAACAGAATCCGGTGCAGGGCTGGCAGGGCCATCTGGGAGGGAGGATCACCAAGAGGATGGAGATCTCCGGCACAGTTAATGCGAGGCCCCTGCTCTGCTCCCAGCACAACGTGCGTGGGGTGAACTCCACCAGGGAGCTGATCCAGGCAGAAAAAAATCCCGATTTAAAAAAAAAATGTTTAATTCTTCAGTCAGATCAGCTCTCCAACCTGTTTTACTGAGTGACAGCAGAAGCACTTGTACTGCACAGCGTGCCCAGAACAGCACGAGTGGGCGGATGGGATGGCAGGAGAGGGAGGGAGGGAGGGAGGGAGGAGCGGAAGGGAAAAGGACTGCTTTTTTAAGAAGCACTAACATCTTAAAACACACTTAAAATGATAATTTAATTGAAGAAACCAGGGATTTTAGTCTCACTGAGATACCAAGGGAATCTCAGCTCTTCCAACCAGGTTTGCAGATAACGTTTTCCTAAGCCTACATAGATTGTTGCATGATGTTTAGCTCATATAACTAGAATAACTAGAATTGAAAACCAGCAGCATTTCTCTCTCCCCTTCCCTCACCCCCTTCTCATTCCTGTGTTGTCTATGCTTGGCATCACTAGGTACACAAGCAATTTGACTCTAATCTCAATGCTGGTTCACTCCTGTGCTTTAAAGCAGTTTCACATCACAATCTTTGAGCTCACCCATCCCCTTCTTGTTGCCTAGGGCCATACAAAAACAAGAGCAAAACATGAAAAACGTTATAAACACTTCTAATGGTTCTTCATAAAAACAATTTCAAAACAGTATTTACACTGAAGGCATAAATATCCCCTTATGAATAAATGATGCTGTTATTCAATAAGTCCCGCGCTTGATCACATTCAGATCAGGAATAATTACTTAGGTACTTCAGAGAGGTTAAAATAACCTCTCTTAGGGCATGGGAACCTTCTTTTGCATGAATAATTTCAGTCAGTAGGCAAACTGGTAAATAAATACTGATAAATAAAAACAGATAACATCAATCAGCTCAGATGGAAAAAGAGCTAGTGAGCAGACCAGACACAAGTGCAACAAATATATTTTGGCTGTTAATAAATTTAGTCTGGAAATCAGGAGACCGTTTCCAAAAATGAAAGCTGTGAAGTTTCAGATTAATCTCTCAATAAAAGCAGTGGGAAAATCTCATAAAAGCAGTGTGCTAAAACTTCCATCCGTGGAATTGTTTGAGGCCAGGTTGGATGGGGACCTGAACAACCTGTTCTAATGAAAAGTGGCCCTGCCCATGGCAGAAGGGTTGGAAGTGGGTGATCTTCTAACGCAAACCATTCTGTGATTCCAAGAAATCACAAAGTGGGGTTCAAAACAAAGCCTCTGAGTTGTCTGAAGAAGGCTATAAGGCGAGGCTGCCTGCCATAGCTGAGGTCTGAACCTTGATGCACTGATCCCTCCTAGTCTGGAGCTCCCAGGTATAACTCCTGTGGCAGCTAAAGGCCAAGGCGAGCATTTGTCCTGCTGACAAAGAGGAAGAGGCATCACTTGACACATTAGTGTGCTATGTCACCGTGGCAGTGTCCTCACAGAACACCTTGATTCCAAGTTCCTCTCTGAACCCAGCGGTGCTGTAGCAAGGTCTCTGCCATTCCAGAGTCCCTGACAGCACTGGCTATGCCAGTACCTTCTGGGGCTGTCACAGGACCTCTGTCACTGTCCTCTCAAGCAGCACATCCCTTGAGGGATTTTAGCTTCAATAAACAGAAGCCTCATCTTTACCATAGACTTTATTTATCTTCCCTCACGTGGTTCCATCGTGGATAGGAATTTTCTGCCTGGGTTTTAGAGAGCAAGCCGTGTTTTGGAGGGAGGTGTTCCCTTTTTTATTCTAGAAATGGAACTGCACGGCACTTTGGACTTTCTGCGGGACCTGCCAGGTTCTCTGTACCTAAAACAACACCAGAGGGATGCACAAGTGAGGGATGCACAAGTGTTTTGCTCCAGACCCCCAACCGAGAGACACCACGGCGACTCCCTTGCCCGAGGGTCAGTGACCACCACAGCACCTCCAAGGGCCTGTCCCCAGCCCTGCAACCCCTCAGCTCGGACTGGGGGCGTCACCTCTGCCTCAGCCCTTGTCCCTTGCCCTGCACGCTCCCCAACCCCTGTCTCAGGACCAGTCCCCAGCTCTGACCATGGGTCTGACCCGGTTCCCCCAGTTCTTTCCAGGGATCTGACCCTGCCCCGGGCCCCGTCCCCAGCCCTACCCGGGGTTCTGACCCGGCTCCCCCAGCCCTGCCCGGGGGTCTGACCCTGCCTCGGACCCCATTCCCTGCCCAGGGGTCTGAGCCGGCTCCCGCCCGGTCCCCTGGCGGTGACACCCCCGCCCCGGGGGGGGGCCCGGCGGCCGCGGCGATGAGGGGAGCGCGGGGCCGGCCGCGCGCAGCCAATCGGCGTCCCCAGCGCCTGGTCCGATCTCCGCGGAGCTCCCCGATTGGTCGCTGCCCTCCCCTCGCCTCACGCGGTGGCCAATGGGGCTGGAGGGGCGTGGCCCGGGCAGCGAGCGCGCGAGCGGCGGGCGCGGCATGGCGGGGTACTCGCGGCCGTGAGGGAAAGCGGGTGGGCGACGGGCGCCATGTCGGCACTGTGGTCGGTGGGCGCGGGGCTGCTGCTGCTGCTGCTGTGGGTGCGGCACCGCGGGCTGGAGGCCGTGTTGGTGCACCACCGCTGGGTCTTCGTCTGCCTCTTCCTCCTGCCGCTCTCCATCCTCTTCGACATCTACTACCAGCTGCGCGCATGGGCCGTCTGGCGCCTCCACAGCGCCCCGCGGCAGCACGCCCAGCGCGTCCGGCACATTCAGGCGCAGGTGAGGCTCGACCAGACGCCGGGACCCCCGGGGGTACCACGGCTTTGCGAGGGGACAGCGTGTCCGTGTCCCGCTCCCTGTCATCCCGTGCCCACATCTCGCCACCCCCTTCCTCCCCACCCCGCCTTTCCGCACCCGGGGCAAAGTCCAGCCGGAGCGGGAAAAAGCAAAGGAATAAACGCCAGCGGGTGTTTCAGCCCCCTGTGGCGATCTTGTCCCGCTGAAACTCCCGTGGAACTCCCTCCCTGCGGCTGTGCGGCTGCTGGCACTGCGGTATCCTCAGGGATGTGCTGTGAGCCGCGCCGGACACGCACCAGGCTCAGGGACACACGTGTGTGCAACATGGAAACATCAGTCTCTGAACGGCAGGCTCAGAAGCGTGTTTTGATACCACTCACATCCGCCTTCTTGGCACTGTCAGTTCCAGGAGATGGTTCTAGGGGAGATGAAACTTTTCCTCTGCACAGAAATGCAGATATCTGTGCTGTTTCTGTGCTCTCTGTTATTAATGGTAGTTCTGTCACGTCTGCTTCTGTTTTCTTCCTTGTCTCTCACAGTCATCACAGATACAGATGGATATTAGTGTGCATGGAGTTATTCTCTGAGGGTTTGGGGTTGTTGTTCTGGGTTTTTTAACCAGCTGTAGTAGCAGTTCAGCTTTGACGAAAATGCTACAATTGTTTGTTCTCCAAGTGTTAACCACTGTGGCTTTGCAGAATTCGTGGCTCATATGTATGGTTTACACATTTTCCTTCTCAGCTTTTCATAGAATCCTAGAAGGCTTTGGGTCAGAAGGGACCTTAAAAATCATCTCATTCCAACCCCACTGCTATGGGCAGGGGCATCTTCTACTAGACCAGGTTGCTTCCACTAGCCCAAGTTTTCTCTCTTTGCCCATTCATGTTCAGGCTGAGGCCACTTTTTGTATGTTCTGGCATAGAACTAAGATTATAACAGTGATAATACCTCCCTTAGAGTATAGGTTTTCATGTGGGTTTTTTAAAACTCTCTGTTAGTGTCTTGATAGTTTTCTGAATCCCTCCCCCCAAAAATCCCAAAGCTACAGGATGTTTGAAACGCTTCCACTACATAACTAGACCGCTCTGGTGGTGTTTTATTTAGAAGTTCAGAGGTGTGCAGAGAGACTTCCAAAGCATCCCTGCTTTACCAGTTGTTACCTCCTGCAGGTTCGGGCATGGAAGAACGAAGGCAGCAAGAGGTACATGTGCACCGGCCGGCCCGGCTGGCTGACTGTGTCACTTCGTGTTGGGAAGTACAAGAAGATCCATAAGAACATCATGATCAACTTAATGGATGTTCTGGAAGTGGACACTGAAAGACAGGTAACAAATTCCATCACAAAGCATCCATAATAATGGATTTTGCAGCTTTCTTTACAATATTTGGATCTGTAGAGATTAGATTCCATAAAGAACACAATTTTGTAGCCAAATTTCGGGTTTTACAATGTGTGCATTCTGTCAAAAAAACTCAGCATATGGAATTGCTTGGCTTTTATGTGCTGAAGTCTAAAAGACCAGATTGATTTATGGGTTTTGGGCACTGAGCAACAAGATGTTGAGGCAGAGGAGGAATCACTAAACAGTTTCCACTATTTTTAGTAGCGCTCTTAGAAAAGTGAGCCTCTGATAACAGATGGAAGTGCATCCAGTTAGCCATATTTTGTCATCATTAGTACTGAACACTTAATTTATGTTTGTTGGGAACTGGGGATTTTTTTGGCTTTTTAGGTTGTTCGTGTGGAACCTTTGGTGTCCATGGGCCAGCTGACTGCATACCTGAATCCCATGGGCTGGACTATTCCTGTGGTACCAGAGCTTGACGATCTCACAGTAGGTAAGGGTCATTGTGATGACAAGAGATTCACTGATTTTACTGTGCTTTCATTCAATTTTTTATGCAGTACCATGTTGCATTGTTTTAAAGGTTCTAGAAATACTCTGTTTAACCTTATGTTCTTTGTGGTATTTATGTTATAAGCACTTCCTTTTTTTTTTTTTAATAGTCTTAAAAGTCATGCCCAGAGGTTAAAAGTGGGGTTTTGCTCTCATAAATCACCCACAATTTGGAGTATGTTTCATTTGATTTGTTATGTGCTCTCTTGATAAGGTGGCCTGATCATGGGAACTGGCATTGAGTCTTCATCCCATATCTATGGACTTTTTCAGCACACCTGTGTGGCCTATGAACTTGTTCTTGCTGATGGAAGCCTTGTGAGATGTTCACCAGTAAGACAAAATGTTACTTTGCTATCATTTACAATGTCGTTGAGGGTTATCGGTGTGGACATATGATTTAGTATGACATACTTTTTGCAGACTGAAAACTCAGACCTATTTTATGCAGTGCCTTGGTCTTGTGGTACTCTGGGTTTCCTGGTTGCAGCAGAAATAAAAATGATTCCTGCCAAGAAATATGTCAAAATAGAATACGAGCCAGTGAGAGGACTGCAGAAGATTTGTGAGAAGTTCACTGAAGAGTCTAAGAAAAAGGAGAATAGCTTTGTGGAAGGACTTCTGTATTCCTTGGATGAAGCAGTCATCATGACAGGAATCTTGACTGATGAAGCTGAGCAAAGCAAGGTAACTAAAGGGAAGTTATTCACAAGGAAAAAAATATTCCCAAAGTCTAACTGCAGCTGTACTAGATGCCACTATAACCATTATAAAATTGGAGCAATCTCTTTTAGGATTTAAAGTTAGATCTGACCATCAGAATATTTTAAATTACAGTTCTTTGCTACTATGACAGAGTTTGTTCTCTAAATCTCTTGAATTGGTGAGAAATAACCCATTGATTTCATGGTTCTAGCAAAGAATTAAGTCTACAGCCTCTTCATTGCAGTACCTGAGAAGGATCTTTGAATCCTGCTGAACAATCCTGCTTTGAACTGCAGTTATTTAGAGTAACTCCCTTCCCATCAAGCTTTTAATTCTGTTAATAAAACACATCAGGGACATGTACAGGAGGGTAATGCTAAGTGTTCGTGCAACCCTCAACCTGGATGTTTCTCCTCTGCCATGTGAGACTTTGGATTAATGATGGGTTTAGAGACTGGTATTTTAGGAATCTAGTTCTGTCACATTCATGGGCTCTTAAATAGCTTGTAAGTGGCAAGCCTTACTTAAATTAAACCTTAATGGCAAAAAAGGTAAGAAGGAGCCTTGCAGGTGGAGACGTGAAGGCCCCTGAGGTGTGTTGTGACAGTCTCAACCACACTGGCACAGAGGGTATAACACAGATTCCTCACAGGAAAGGCATTTGGGGACATACTCTGTTGTCTGGCAAGGTGTAACTGTTATCTAATGAATGTATGTTTTGTTGTAGATAAACAGAATTGGCAACTACTACAAGCCGTGGTTCTTCAAGCATGTGGAGAAGTATTTGAAAGAGAACAGGACTGGAATAGAATACATTCCTGCCAGACATTATTACCACAGACATACTCGCAGTATCTTCTGGGAGCTCCAAGTAAGACCAGTTCCAAAATTCATATATATCTGCAGGAAGGTACTCAGCCCTTTCCCAGTGTAGGTACAATGCACCTTCTTCCCCTTGGCAACAACTCCTGTCTTCCATGGCAGAAAAAAAGAGTGAAGTTTATGGCAAATTTACAAGTCCTGCATTTGGGTAAAGCAAATCCAAAGACACTTCTTCATATATAATATGTTGTAGCAGAAACTCCTAATTTTTGGTTTGGTGCTTTTCTGAATTTTAGACATTAAGTATGCATTTCAGCATTAATTTTTTTGTACCTACTGAGTGATTTTCAAATTCAGATGGTGGAAAAAACATGAATGTGAAATTACGGCTGAAAAACTGCCCTGCCTAAAGTAATTATGTAGTAAGTTTATTACTTGGAATTTCATAAATGTGTTTATCGTGATGTGTAGTTACACAAAATTTTATTTGACATTCTGAAATATTCCTGTTACTACATTTTGAATCTCTGAAGTGAGATGCCACATCCTTTCAACTCCTGGAGAAGTTAAACAGTAGTTGGCTGTGCAGGTAGTAATTAAAATTGTTCAGCTTTAAAATGCTTCTTTAAAATGCTTTTGAGAACTGATCTTATATGTGTTTATTCTTGCAAGAGTTCTGTAAGTTTAGCTTCTTGTGCTCTCCTCCCATGGCTGTTAAAATATAATAACCTGTTGCTCTCTGAACTTCATTCTCTGCAAGCATTTGTGGCTGGGAATATTGTGATTCGTAGAACTGAAAATCACTGGTAATTAGAAAAGACTTAGGGCAGGGCTTTATAACCAAGTGCAGTCTAGGCCCCTCTAATTTCCTCATATTTGTTTTATAGTACTTTAGCAAAAGTATCAGCAATTAAATTTATTGACAATCTGACTTAATATGCTCTGAGGATTCTGAAGTGTTCTTTTGGTCCACTTAGACATTCTTCAGTCAAACTCTTTTTCTTTCCTCTTTAAAGGATATCATTCCTTTTGGCAATAACCCTGTGTTTCGTTACCTCTTTGGCTGGATGGTTCCTCCAAAAATCTCTTTGTTGAAACTGACCCAAGGAGAAGCGATTCGAAAGCTGTACGAGCAGCACCACGTTGTGCAGGACATGTTGGTGCCAATGAGGAGCCTTGAAAAATCTATCCAGACCTTCCATGTTGACCTTAATGTAAGAACACATCTTTTTAGAACACAGCGAATCTTGGGCTGTTTGTGATAAGAACTGTGACTGTTGATCTAAGACACAATATTCTGCTTGTGCAAAAGGTCATTATTGTGTCCTGTGCTTGGTGAGTCCATGATGCAAGGCTGCAGCAGAAATAAACACAGCTTTCTGAAAAAGAGAAGAATCAAATAAAAGATTCAAACTTTAGTAGAAGCCAACACTTCTAAAAGATTTTGTCACTTAGTAAAAGTTGAACTGATCTTCACCTAAAATGGTTGGTGGTCTCATTAAACACCAACTGTGGAGATAAGTTTTCCTTTCTTGCTTTTATTTCTGAATTTATTTTAGTTAGTGTAGAATTTCAATTTTGACAATTTCAATTTTGGACTGACCTGGAAGGGAAAAGTCTTCTTGTCTTTTTACTCAGAACATTTATGCAGTTGTTGTTTTGGGATCAGGGGTGGTTTGTCTGTGGGTTTGGGTTTTTTTTTTTCCTTTTCTTTTCAAATATTTAGGGAGAGGAGATGTAATTCTAGAAGGACACTCTCAACGTATTTGTGTTATGGTCATTAGAAAGGGCAGCTAAGAAAAACACCAGGACAACTGGGAAGGAAGAACTAACAGGAAGGGTTTCAATCCCAGATTGGGAAGTTCTCTTAACTCTTCATTTTGTCACACTTATTAAAGAACTTAAAGGATCATTATGTTAATGAGTGATAAATTGTTTTCCCTCCTTTGCAGGTGTACCCTCTTTGGTTATGTCCTTTCATACTGCCTAACAATCCTGGTATGGTCCATCCCAAAGGAAATGAAACCGAACTCTATGTGGATATAGGAGCTTATGGAGAGCCCAAAAGGAAACAATTTGAAGCCAGGGCTTCAATGAGACAAATGGAAAAGTTTGTAAGAAGTGTGCACGGGTAAGGACTCCACTCCTCAGAATAGTAATAATGTCATATAATCCACACCCATGTGGTTTAATTACAGTTATTTAATCCCACGGAACTTTAATACTGCAATAATTTAACAACCACAATAATTGAAAATAATTTAAATGTCTAATTTTGGTGGGGTTTAAATATGATCCCACTTTATTATTTGATTGCAAAACCAACCAAACAAAAGGGCACACTGGCTGAAGTTCTTGCAGTGTGTTTGGGAGCTGGGTGACTTCAGACTTTCAGCTTCAGGCTGCTCAGAGAATAGAGTCTGCTGCAACAAAATACATCCTGGGAATACATCGTTCAGGAATGCCACAGGCTGTTGGGGCTGTGGGAAGTTTGGACAGCTTCCCTGCCTGCCCTTGGGACTGTTCTCCCTGCAGTCCTTGCAGCATCACACTGCGGCTCTGCCCCGTCCTTGCGCCGGTGTGTCCTTGCCCAGGGACGTCAGCCTTGGCTCTGCCTGCAGTCCCTGTGTGCTGGTGGCATTCTTTCCTCCCTCAAAACTTGTGCTCCAGAGCTTCCTTTTCCCTGCCTTGGTTCCTATTACACAGGACCACAGTGGGCGTGAGGCATGTGCCCACCATCTGTCACGGACTCGAGCCAGCCTAATTTGCTGGAGTAGTGTCAGTGGAGAAGCAGCTACAGGCTGGTTTCTCAGGAACAAAAAGCAACTACTATTTTTATGGTATTTTTATACCATCAGTGCTATTTATCCACATTTCTCTTTTGACCTACTTCTCAGACTAACAGTGATCATGTCCCATGTGGCTGAGCCACAATGGCGAGGCTGCTTCAAGATGATTTGGGGACTGCAAATGACTTTGAGCTGCAATAAGTGATTGTGCCAGAGTGCCAGAGAACAAAGCAACCCAAAGTTAATTTTAAGCGCCTTTTTCATTAACTTGAAATTAAGCTTTTAATTTAACGCTCTTTATTAACCAAGTTTGGTCTGTTTTCTACCTGTCACTGGTAATGAACGATGGATAAATGCTGAATCTTACAGTTTTGTAATCACACAAAACAATAGGGCTTTTATGTTAGATTGTGTTTTGCAGCTGTACTCTGATGGTAGCTGCAGTTTAGAGAGCACAGTATGGAAGTGAGGAAGCTAAAGAAGGATTTCATTTGTAAATGGACCTTTGTTACACCATGCTTTTGTTTACACTGTGAATTTATCTTCTTAGCCTGGTCTCATTTGGTGGTGTTTTGCTTTCCTAATTTTATTCTCAATGTCCAAAGAAATGAAAAAAATCAAAGGATGTATTGTTACATCTGTCCTGAATGGATTTTGTAATGCAGGCAAATATTAAATTCTATGACTGTACCTCTGTGGATCATAAGAAAACATGCAGAAAAAAATACGAAATCCACAAAACATAATTCACTGAGTGTCCCAGCGTAATCTGTGTGAGCAATTTTATTTGCTTGTTTTTAGAAAGCATTTTTGATGTTTTTGTTTTGTTAAATATTTGCTATTCATAGCTTGCACTGAACTTTTTCTTGAATATTCTCTATCAAATCTTGCAGCTCAATTAATATTGAATCTCTGTCTCTTTTTTTTTTTGCTTCTCCAGTTTCCAGATGCTGTATGCAGATTGTTACATGACCCGGGAGGAGTTCTGGGATATGTTTGATGGTTCCTTGTACCACAAGCTGAGGGAGCAGATGAATTGCAAGGATGCCTTTCCAGAAGTGTATGACAAAATCTGCAAAGCTGCAAGGCACTGAGCCTGGCTCATCTAACCAAGCAATCAGGGAAAGAGGAATTTACCTATAGCTAGTCAGTATATCCTTAAAAAAAAAAAAAAAGCTTTATTGCTCTCCAAATAAGCTCATTCTTGTTGATGTTTCAAGGTATGAATTCCTGCTTTACACATTTATGTTTAGTATTTCTTCATATGATTTAAAACCAGTTTTCCAAACTCAGAGTGATTGTTTTTAAGAAATCTGAAGTGCTAGCCTTTGTATCTAATGTAGTGACATAGGTGAATTCACCTATTTCCAAGCAGAAGAAAAACCATGGGAATGGATGAAGACACTGGAGTTACACCAGCTGTGTACCATAGCTATATTACTTTTGAAAACGGGAGGGAGGGCTCAGAAATAGGTGCCAAAGCTGAACACATTGTCTAATTAATCATGTTGTTAAAAACATTTGCCTCCAGTCAGTATCCTGTAGAGCAGCCCTGCAGTGGCGCATCCACGTTCCATCGTCCTGCCCCGCGCTGCGTGGTGGTGCTGCTGCACTGCTCGGGTTGTCCTGCATGGCAGCTGAGCTCCCTAACTGTGGCTTCTGTTTGAAAACTGAGCACTGAGGTGTGAAGAAGATGCTTTTTACTTGTGCCTATCAGATTTGTACTGATTTTGATTATGAAGTGTGAATGGATGTAGGTTTTTAGGTATTTTGTAGTTGGCCAACAGTGCATTGGTTTTTTGCCCCAAAGTATCAATGTTCTGGCTTTGTAGACCACTGAGAATAATTGCTGCTATTTCATATAGCCAAATTTTAATTTCCTTGTGGGTCAGTTTATTTGGATTTCTTTTGGTTTTGGGGTTTTTTGGGTTTTTTTGGTTGTGGCTTAATTTTAGTGCCTTATAAGTACTCAGTTGGAGGAAGACATGGCTTATCTGAGACCGTTCTGTCCTGGCCAGTAGGAAAAGGAAGTCAAGGCTGCATTTATATGAGGTTTGTTAGAGCAAGTGGCTGTGGATAAGAACTCTTGATGTCAATCTTGATACACACAGGCTTTGGTTCTGACTCGAGTGACATTTTGCTTTTCATTTTAGCTGGGTTAGGTTGATAGGCTTTGTAAAAGGACTGTTTCAGTCACCTGGAGAGGAAATAACAGCAAGTACTGTTAGTTCCCTCTTCTGCTGCTCACAGGTGAAAATGGCACAGTCATGGACTTGATACAGGTGAGTGAAGAAGTGTGGAAATGTTTTGATCCTGTAGCCAGAAACAGGGTTCCAAACCAAGCCTGTGTCTTGTCCAAGCAGTACTGAAAATTGTTACTTGAAACCTTATTGAGCTTGAGGAAGAAGAAAGTAATTTTCTTGAGGCTTGTGTAGGGGGTAACATGGAGAACTTCTTAAACAGTTACCAGTGGGAGGTGTAATTTTATTATGCGTGCTAAACCAATGATTTTATTTATTGATAGATGGATGTTTATGGTCCAGATGAAACCAATGATAAAGCAGTAGCAGGAATAAGCTTGGGCTGTAACTCAGTGATGCACATCGTGTGCAAGTAAGGTACCCCTCAAATCCTGCACGGGGGACTGGTAGCAGGGGCAGCATTCCATGGGGAGACACAGCCAGGGCAGAGTGTCCTCAGTGCTGCCGGAGCCATGGAGCTGTGTCAGTGATCCAGGAGCGTCTGCCACGCCTCCTGGCTGCACCAGGGGTACACAGGAAGGCAAGTGTTGATTCTCAGGGTGTGACCTGCCTTCCTGCCCCGAGGAGGGAATTGTCCCTGGGGCACAGCTACGATTTAGCCCAGTGCTTGTATGATAGTCTGCACAGAGCAAGAAATGGTTTGGTTAGCTTTGAAAGGGCGATGTTACAACAGCTAGAGGATGTGCAAATACTTCTACTTAGGCTGTGTTTCACTTATGTACTGATGATCTTTAGGTATGCACTGTGTTTGTTTTTTCACTCCTTAATTTATTGGCAAACTTGGTAAGCCGTGATTGGGTACTACAACTGTATCAGTCACACACATGCACACACATAATTGCTGTTGCTTTTGATTTTTGGTTGTATGGGCTGTTGAAAATAAAGCTCTGGCCGGCGTACTGTTCAAAGTGGTGTCTTTTAATGAGTGATTACTTGCTTTTCAACAGCTGGTTATCATTTCTGCCATGCTTGTTGCGTTACACATGGTCAGTGATTACTCAGAGAAGCTGCTGTCTGGGTAAGAAACCCAAGGCATTGTGAGGGAGGGGGTGGGAGGTGAGGTTTGAAGGAATGTCTTTGAAGTCTGTGAACCTTCACTTATCTTTGCCCCAAGACACACCTGCAATAAACAAAACACCTCATAGCTGAGCCTTTAACCCTTCTGTTATGCCCCTCTAGCTCCACACAGCCTCATAATGCCAATTATCCTGATTTTTTACGCCCCCCCTAGCTTATTCTTTCCCTGTGACATTTTGTCCAAGGAGGACAACCCCCCATTTTGGATTTAGGTACTACCCATTGACACGAGTAGTTACTTCATTCTCATTTCATGCTAATAAATTAATCCCTGCTTTGAATGAGCAGCTGCAGAAGTGAGAGTGAAGATTCATTGTGCTCTTCAGCCTGGGGAGTCTCACACCCACCTCTTGTTTCCTTGATAAATGCCTTCATAACAGCTTTGTAGGCTCAGTGGGAGGTGTTCTGCTCCTCCCCTGATTACAGCTGGTATACCTCCTCCCAGTGCTCTCCTCCCAGAGAGAAGCTCCCAGGCTCTCTCCTGAAATCCAGGCTGCCAAGTGCCTCAGCCTTGGCAGGAGCTGCAGTTCAGGTGCCAAAGCCCTGCGCTGCTTTAATCACATTCTGTACCGGGCTTGGCTTACGCTGCATTTCGCAACCTTCCTCTATTGCCCCAGCAGTATTTCTGTACCCTCCCTCACCCACTTCACTGCTCAGGCATTTCCCTTCAGAGACCTCCTTCGGAACAATAGTCAGGATTTCCTTAAATCACTCACGTTTACCTGTGTTCCATTAACTCCCCCCAACAAATGATAATTGCAGATTAATTAGCATACTTAATCAGCCACAACTAACATGTAATTATACCTAGATTTAATTATTCCTGTCTGGTCTAAACACTTGTGCACCTGATAAAACTTAACTCCAGGAGAACCAGCGTGCTCCCAGTACATCTTTATGACCAGTCTGTGTTACTACTAACAACTCTCTTCATCTCACTTTCTCCATTGCCTGCAGGTTCTCATTTCCTGCTCTGCTTTGCTGTAGTAGCACTTTTTCAGACGCAGTTCTCTGTGGAGTTGTTGTGGAGGACCTGGGGTTACTCAGGTGTGGTAACACTACCCGTAACAGGTATGTGCAACTCCTTTAGTAGTGTTTGAAAGGACGTTTGACCCTGAGTGAGCTGTGTGTGTCAGCAGATATTCCTTGGGAGGATGTGCAGGATCTGGCATCCTCTTCTCAAGTATGTAACTTTATAAAGTCCACGGTGAAAATTGTTAATTACTGGTCAATTGCAGTGTCATTGCCCCCAGTCCTTTAAGTCACCGTGTTCAGCCAGGCAGAGAGAGGACAGGGAATCCTCTCTGTCATTCTTCCTGTCTGCCTCTCAGCCCTATCCCAGGGGAGGTGTGGTGCAATTCCAGCAGTTTCTCTGCCATTGCTCCCAGCACTGCCCAGGTCCCATCAGCCACTGCCATGTGAACTGCAGGTTCCTGGCAGCTCTTGGCTCCTGAGGTTCATCCAGTTTGGGAAAGCCCCTGAGCACCAGGCTGATTGTGCCAGCACCAGAGCCACTCATCTGGCAAGTGATACAACAACACCAGGTACATCTTAACCTAAGCCAGCCCATCCTGCAAGGAAGGGAGGAGAGGACACAGTAACCAGTGAGAGCCCAGCCTCCTGCAGGAGCAGTTCTGGCCACAGCAGGCCATAAAGAGTCGATTATCTCTGCAGGCTCGAGCACACTCACCAGTCACCTACTGCCAGCTGCAGTGAAGGGCAGCCATGTCACAACCTCCCCACTCAAGTGTAATCTGAAAGTTCCCCACCAATTACGATGATGTCTTGACCTCTTTCAAGTTGCCTGTTCCTCACTCAGCTGGATAAAGGAGAGAAGACATGTGGATTCCTGCTGTTCATCCCTAGCCAAGGTGGACTATTTCAGACTAAAGCTTTCCCTGTCTGCTTTGAGCCCTTTAGGCTTTGTTCTGGTTCTCCATGGGGAAGCTGCCAAGATGAATACAACTCTAGGAAGGGGTACTAAGGGAAGGGCTCCTACCTGCACTGGCTCTGCAATGTGCTGCTGATGCTACTAGAGGAAAAACTGGCTTTTAAGCAGCAGAGTGTGACTTTTTTGAGGATACAAGGAGCTCCTGGCACCTAAAAGGACTCAAACCCAGCTGCCCTCATCCATGAAGTGTATCCGCCTGCTTGCAGCTGAAGCAGAGCAAAACTAATGGAAAGGGTTGTCCAAGCATCCTCTGAAAAGGGCAAAGGCCTGAGGATGCAGGCAGAGGTCACTGCTGAGCTCCTGTCAGGCTCACCTGCCAGCGGGCAGCATGTGCTCCGTGGTGGGTGCTCAGCACCCTCATCCCATGCTTCCACCCCAGGGTGCTCTCAGCTCAAACTGGGTGTCCTGAACCATCCTGTGCAAAAAGTCCCTGTGCAAGAAGCTGCTTCCCAGCAGGCACAGACAGCCTGGGAGATGAGAAGAGCTGCATTGGCAAGTAAGGCTCTCCCCACACACCCAGCACTCACCTGGCTGCCCCTGTCCCCAGCACTGCCTGCAGCCACATGCTGGCAGCTCTGGTCCCCAAGGACTGCAGGGATGGTGGCAGCCCTTGCCATGGCAACCATCACCGTGGCACCCGGCATCCCAGCTCCCCAGGGAATGTCCTCTCCTGTGTGCAGACAGGGCTGGGAAACAGCAGGGTCGACGCAGGGAAAAAACAGAAAGTGTTGTCTGCTCAGGAGGAGCTGTCTAAAAGCACCTGAGGGTTTTCTGGGAGCACCTGCACCTTGGGTAGCTGCCAGGGTGCAGGGGGTGTGCAGTAATTATATCCCCCAGTAACTCCCGAAGGGACAAATCAAACACAGGACCTGTAACCACCACTCCACTGAGCATAAAAACATTGTCCTGCAGTCGTGCAGTTGCAGTAACATCCCTGGAGGGGATCAGGTTAGTGAGCCAGGTGTGTGAGCCAGTGCCTGGGCTAACAGACCCTACAAGTTATGTAAGAGCATGTCCAGGGGTGGATGGGATGTGCCACCACTCTGTGCCAACCCCAAGTCCAAACTGCAAATCCTCTGCAGAACGGAGAGAGGTTTGGCCACTGAATAACTTGGCCTCTCACCTTCTCTTCCTTAGCCCTGGCCTGGTGCTACCTGGGGATGCTGCTGCAAAGGCAAGAACTGTTTTCCACCACCCGTGTGGGGATCCAGGACTGTGGCTACTCTCACACTGACCCCTTGATGGCTTTGGTGAGGTGCAAGACCCAGCACTGCTGTGCCAGGAACTGATTCAAGGCAGCTGCCATTGCCTGCTCGGTCCTTCATTTATCTTCCCCTCATCCTCTGCATTTTTCCTCCCGGAAATCCCTCAGGGCAAAGAGGGGAGGCCCCAGACAGGAGCTGAGCCCCTCAGTCCCACCATGTGCAGGGCACACCCCTCTCAGGCCACACGTTTGGCCCCGAGGGCATAAATCAGCCTCAGCAAAGCAGCGGGTGAGCAGTTTGGTGAGAGGCTACAGGGACAGCAGTACCTTTATTAGGTTCCCCTAGCACAGCTGGAAAAAATAAGGAGCACAGACAGGCTTTCAGGCACAAAACCCCTGAGCTAAGCCCCACATTCAGTCCTGTCTGCTGATTTAATAAGAGATCAGCTTTCCCTGCAGACCACGTCTCCTGTGTAGCCTTAAACCCTCCTGGTTCAAACATTGCCCTGGTGAATCAATCCAAGATGGTTTTGTCCCTTTGATCAGCACAGCAGGTAATAAGTCACTGATGGAAATGTGTTTCACTTCTCTGGCTCCAACAATAGAAATGGAGACAACCCTCCCGTCCTGAACCGCCTGGCAAAAATCCCACAATTCCTGGGCAAGCAGGAGAGCGACAAAGGGATTTGTAATGTGGCACTGGAGGTCCTGTGGGACACACAGCAGCACCTGGGGGCAGGTAAGTTCTGGTCAGGGCCAGCACAGTGTGCTGGGTGTCCAAGGTGTGAGCAAATTCCCTTCTCACAGGGATCCATCCTGCTCCTCCAGCCTCCGAGACAGCGCAGCGCCTCTCCCAAGCAGCGTTTGCAGTGCCTGTCTAATTGTGGTGACAAACACGCCGGGAGAAGTCATGGCCTGACAAAGCCAGTGAAGGCTGCTCTGGGAGGGAAGTTGCCACCTGGCAGCCAGGAAATCTGGGCCAGATCCTGGCTCTAGAGCTGAGCTGCTGAGAGGCTTCCACAGATCCCTCTGGGCACACAGGATGTTGAGTCACCTCCTAGAACTGGCTCGACTATTCAATGACTTTAATGCTTCTAGATAATCCAGAGTATCAGAGATGTGCTCTTTATTCCCTTGATATTGCCCATTTCCAGCCCTCTGTAAAGAGGTGCATGCATGAATATTTCCTGTTATAGAAGAATCATGAAGATTTCTTCAAATCCTATTTTTAAACAAAATAAGGATTCATTTTTATTTCCCTATATTTAAACAGGATTATTACACTCTTCATTGAAGTGACATCTCCTCCTGTAGTGGAGTACTTTACTATGTGCTCACAATTGCTCTGAGATGTTTTAACTCCCTCTGAGCTGAGGGAGGAAGATAAAAAGTGCAGTGTGGAGGTGGTCACGGGGTGCCAGGCAATGTCTGTCTGCCAGACTGGACTGGAGAAAGCTGGAATGAGATAAGAAGAAGGCTTTTGATCTCTCAGCCCTCCTGCAGGCACCCTCCAAGTGGTTCTGCCCCTGAACACATCGGGACTTGCTGCCCCAAGACTGAGCCTGGAAGAGGAAGCAGGTGGACTCGTTGCTTTCAAGGACCCCTTTTGTCCTGCCCTGCCTCTATTTATTGTTTTTTACTATTACATGAGGGTGGACACTGTACAAGAACTGTTCCTGGTGGATGAAACTTCTGGGCTAAGCCATGGAGTTTGGCCTGGGTGATGCCATTCCCAAACTGCAGATCCTCAGGGACAAACAGGAAACAATTGCCATTGTGTGCTCTGAGCAGGTCATTGACCTGGACTACGTGGCTTCACATTGAGAGCCTGCGGTGCCTCCTGCAGACACTGCTTTGGGCAGGTGAGGCTGAAGCCAGAAACGCTGATGCAGAGGTGGAGCAGTGGGTTAAGAAAGACGAGGAATTCCCACTCGGTGCCTGCAGCTGGAGCTGAGGGCTGTCTGCCATAACCACACTGGAGGTGACCCAGTTGTCCAAAACCATGACCACTGGGGGAGGATTGAGCTGGCAGAGGTGCCGTTTGAGACAATTAACGTCGATTCTGCCAAGGGTAGAACGGACAAGCAGGCACTTCCAAGGGCAGGATGGACGAGCGGTCACTGTCCCTCTGAGCAGGCGGGACGGCAGCAGGTTCCGCGGTGGCAGTCTCTCCCAAGAGTCAAGACCTTCTCGGTTTTCCAAGCCCTTGTTAATTAAGAAGGGATGCCCGAATCCTGGTGGTGTCAGCCCCCTGTGCAAGCCCTGCCGTCGCTCTCTATCCCTATCCCTGTCCCTGTCCCGGTGCCACCCACCGCCACCTCGCTGCAGCCGCACCGCCCGGCCGGCAGATGGCGCCCGCGGCGCCCGGCGGAACCATAGAGAGTCGCGAGCCCCGCCCACATGTCCTCGTGGATCCGCCCACGTGACAGGGAGGGGCTACCATTGGCCGGGCTGGGGGGGGGCCGGGCGCGCGCCCCCGCGTGTGTAAGTGCGCGCGCGAGTGTGTGTGCACGTGTGCGTGTGCTCAGGTGTGCCCGCTCGGCATTCCCATGTGTCCATGACCGCGTAGGGGCACCTCTGTATCCTGGGAGGTGTTCCCTTGTGTGCACCCGGGTGCGTGCGCTTGTGTGTGTGCGTGCATGTGCGGGTGTGCCCGTGCAGCGTTCGTGCATGCCCGTGTCCGGTACCTGTGTGTCTCGGAAAGCGTGCAGGGGTGTGTGAACGCGTGTAGGTGTGACGGTGCAGCACTCGCGCGTGCCTGTGTAGGGGTACCTGTATATTCCGGAAGCCGTGCGGGTGTGAACACCTGAGTGCGTGTGCCTGTGCGTGTAGGTGTGCAAGTGCGCCTGTGCAGCATTCACGTGTGCGTGTAGGGGTACCTGTATATCCCAGAAGGTGTTCTCGTGTGTGCCCCCAGGCACGTGTGCAGGGTGTGTGTGGGTACGTGTGAGCTCTGGTGCACACGTGTAGATGTCTGGGTGGCCGCAGACTCCGTGCTGAGCCCCAGCAGTGCTGCCCGCGGGTGGGATGGGGAAGCCCCCACCATGTGGTCAGCGCTGACCCCTGCTCTGTCCCGCTCTGCCTCCGCAGGCCCCGGGCCCTCTCCAGCACCGCCATGGAGGCCTTGCTGAGGAGGTGCCGTCTCCCGGCGCTGGGCGCCCGACAGCGCGGCACCAGGTCCCGGCACGGCGGTGCCCCAGGCAGGGCCAGGCGGCTGCTGCTCTCGCAGCTCTTCCAGCCGCTGTCCCTGCCCGTGGGCAGCCAGGCAGGGTCCGAGGGCCAGCCCAGGGAGTCCACCTGCCGCAGCCAGCGGCTAATGCTGCAAGGGGGGCTCATCCATCCTGCCAGCCCTGGCTGCTACTGCTACATGCCACCCACCGTCCGGGCCATGGAGAAGCTCATCAAGGTGATGGATGAGGAGATGCAGGCCGTGGGCGGGCAGAAGCTGAACCTGCCCAGCCTGTGCTCAGCGGAGCTGTGGCGCACCAGCGGCCGCTGGGACCAGATGGGGCCGGAGCTCTTCCGGCTGGTGGATCGGCACAACCACGGCTACTGCCTGGGCCCCACGCACGAGGAGGTGGTGACAGAGCTGGTGGCCTCTCAGAGCGGCCTGTCCTACAAGCAGCTCCCGCTGCGCCTCTACCAGGTCACCAGGAAGTTTCGGGACGAGCCCAAGCCCCGCTACGGTTTGCTGCGCAGCCGGGAGTTCTACATGAAGGACATGTACACCTTCGACGCCTCCGAGGAGGCGGCTCGGCACACCTACGAGCAGGTGTGTGACGCCTACTGCAGCCTCCTCACCCGCCTGGGCCTGCCCTTCATCAAGGTGCAGGCGGCCACGGGCAGCATTGGCGGCACCATGTCCCACGAGTTCCAGGTCCCCGCAGACATCGGCGAGGACAGGCTGGTGCTGTGCCCGCAGGGACATTTTGCAGCCAACGTGGAGACGTTAAACAGGGAGCAAACCTCTTGCCCCACGTGCGGGGAGAAACTCACGAAGACCAAAGGGATCGAAGTGGGGCACACATTTTACCTGGGCACCAAGTACTCCTCCGTCGCCAACGCCGTCTTCTCCTCCCCTGAGAACAAGCCCCAGCTGGCAGAAATGGGTTGCTACGGTCTGGGTGTCACTCGCATCCTGGCGGCCTCCATCGAGGTGCTCTCCACAGAGGACAGCATCCGCTGGCCGAGCCTCATCGCGCCCTACCAGCTCTGCTTCATCCCCCCCAAGAAGGGCAGCAAGGAGGAGGAGCAGGAGGGAGCGGCGCTGCTGGACAGGGTGTACAATGACCTGGCCGAAGCGCTGCCCCACCTCGCTGGCGACTCAGTGCTGGATGACAGGACACAGCTGACCATTGGCAAGAGGCTGAAGGACGCCAAGAGGCTGGGTTATCCCTACGTAGTCATAGCTGGGAAGAGGGTTTGCGAGGACCCCCCGGTCTTTGAGGTTTGGAATCAGAACGCCGGTGAGGTTTTGTTCCTCACCAAGGAAGGGGTCATTGAGTTGCTGAGTAAAGTGCAAGTCCTTTAAATGCCTCGTCTCTGAGTCTCTCATCTCTGCTGCACTGAGTTTATCTGAGCGGCTCTGGTTCCCTCAGAAGGACATGCAGGATGTTGGTGATGGCTCTGGGTGAGCAGAGAGGAATCCAGCTCACATCAGAGCCAGCTGCAGTGTCTTGCAGGTGCGCTGGGTGTTGAGCTGGAATTCCCCACAGGGCTAGGGACATTCCTCCTTCTGGGTACAAGTCCCTGCAAGCTAGTTTTTCCATCACATATAGCCTCCCTCCTGTGGCTGTGGGAGCACCAGCAGGGTCATCCCCTCGCTGCCTGGATGGGACAGCCTGGCCATGGCCTCTGCCAAGAGCACACAACGGCTGAGGCGGCACAGGGGGACAGGAGGGCTCCCCTCGCTGCCAAGTTCTCAGCATGAGGGATTTTAAGAGAGAGAAAGGGGAAGGTGACTTTCCTCTGTTTGCATCTCTGGGAACGCCCAGGTCCTGTGAAGATGGAAGCTTGCCATGGCAGGCCCCAGGGCTCCTGGCGGGAATGGCTTGCTGCCATCCCAGCAGCACTGACTGGACAGGGAGCTCCTTGGAGGGAGTCACCTCACCCCATGCCACAGCTCCCGGGTCTGAGATCTAGAGATCACGAGCAACATCAGTGCCACTGTCATAAAATCACGGAGTTGTTTCAGCTGAAGAAGACCTTCAAGACCATTGAAGTCCAAATGTTAATCTGAGCTGCCAAGGTCACCACTAACCCATGTCCCCACATGCCACATCTGCATGGCTTTTAAATCGCTCTGGGGATGGTGATTGCACCACTGCTCTGAGCAGGCTGTTCCAATGCCTGACAACCCTTTTGGTGAATTTTTTCCTAATATACAATCTAAACCCCCTGTGGTGCGACTTGAGGCTGTTTCCTCTTGTCTCTTGTTTCCTGGGAGAAGAGCCCGACCCCCACCTGGCTCCAGCCTCTTTTCAGGGAGTCGTAGAGAGCAATAAGTTTCCCCCTTGAGCTTCCTTTTCTCCAGGCTGAGTCCCCCAGCGCCCTCAGCCGCTCCTCATCGCGCTTGCGCTCCAGACCCCCAGTTCTCCACGTGCTGCCGGCCCCGGGGTGGCCACATCGTCCTCCTTTTCCGTGTTCCAGGCGGGATCAGCTCCACCTGCCATCCCCGTGGGGGGTGCCACCTAAACGTGCTGCAGAGAGCGGGGCTGACAGGGGGGCGGTCGGAAGGAAAGAGCGGATTTGGGGCCGAGGCTGGGACCGGCGGGATGCCGGGGCCGGGGCCGATGCCGGGGCCGGTGGGAAGGAGCGGGGCCGGGCCTGATGCCGCGGGGGCTGTCGCAGGCGGGGCCGGGCGGCAGCAGGAGCGGGAGGAGGAGCAGCGGGAGCATGGCGGAGGCCGAGCAGGACGGTGTGTCCGGAGCCGCGGAGCCGCCGCGGTACCGGGGAGCGCTGCACCCCGACACGTGGGAGCAGGTGAGGCGGCGGGGCCGGGCGCGGGGGCCGGGCGGGGCCGAGCTGCGGGCGCTCTGTGAGTGTGTCCGTCCGTCCGTCCGTCCGTCCCGCAGGAGCTGGAGGCCATCCCCATGTTCATGAAGCGCTGCCCGGCCGAGATCGACGCGGCGCGGCAGCCCGAGCTCGCCTGCCTGCAGTCGCTGCTCTTCGACGAGGAGCAGAGCCCCGCAGGTGGGCACCGGGCTGGGGGCTGCCCCGCCGGGCTGGGGGCTCCGGGTGCCCCCCGCTCCCGCCCTGACCACGCTCCGTGCCCGCAGAGTTGGCCAAGATGTACAAGAACGAAGGGAACGAGTACTTCAGGGAGAAGGACTACGGGAGAGCGGTGGCCGCCTACTCGGAGGGGCTGCGGAGGAGGTGCGGGGACGCGGAGCTGGACGCGGTGCTGCTCACGAACCGGGGGGCCGCACACTTCCACATGGGTAAGGGGTCTCTGACTGCCTGGGGATGCGGCTCCACACTCCAGACCTGCTTCTCGTCCCCATTCGGGGTTGCCTTTTTGTTTCTTTTGGTTTTGTGATACAGCAGGTTAAGTAGGTTATTCATGAAAAAGACTTCTTGAACGCTGAATTCCTGGCTCGCTTCAGCACATGGCTGCATGCAGGGGTTGTTCCCTGTTCCTTCCAGCTATTACCTGCTGCTCGAGCCTCGGCTCCACAGGACAGGGCACAGCCAGTGGTTTTTAGAATCATAGAATAGTTTGTGTTGGGAGGGACCTTTAAAAGGCCATGTGCTCCAATCCCTCTGCAATAAACGGTGACTTCTTCAATTAGATAAGTTTGCTCAGAGCCCCATCCAACTTGGCATTGAATGTTTCCCCCCATTGAATGGGGGTTCTACCACCTCTCTGGACAACTTGTGCCAGTGCCTCACCACCTCCATTGTAAAAGATTTCTTCCTTTATATGTAGTCTAAGTCTACCCTCATCTACCATTACTCCCTTTCCTACCATAACAGACTCTGCTAAAAAGTTTGTCCTCATCCTCCTGGTAGGCCCCCTTTTAGTACTGAAAGAGGGCAGTAAGGCCTCCCCAGAGCCTTTCTTCTCCAGGCTGAACAACCCCAATCCTCTCAGCCTGGCTTCATAAAAGAGGTGTTCATCTCTCTAATAATTTTTGTGGTTTTCTCTGACCCCACTTCCAACAGTTCCATGTCCTTCCTGTGCTGGGGTCCCAGAGCTGGATGCATTATTCCAGGTGGGGTCTCATGAGAGCGGAGCAGAGGGTCAGAACCCCCTCCCTTAACCTGCCCGCTCTGCTTTTGGTGCAGCCCAGGACATGGTTGGCTTTCTGTTCTCCATGTGCCCTAGCACAGCTTCCAGGAGGGTCTGTTCCATGATCTTGCCAGGCACAAAGGTGAGGCTGACAGGTTGGGAGTTCCCAGGGTCCTCCTTTCTACCCTTTTTAGAGATGGGTACAGTGTTTCCCATTTTCCAGTTACCTGGAACTTCACCTGACTGCCATGACTGTATGATTAATTCCTGTCCTTTCACTTCTTGCTCATTCTTTGCTCTTTTTTTATCCCCCCTCTCACCCCACAGTGATTGTAGAAACAGTGAATTACAGAGTGTGCATAAACTGTTTTGTCACCCTGGTATCTGGTTGGATTTTAAATAAAAGTGAGAGGTTCTGAGCACTTTCTCTTGCTTTGCAGGTAACTACCGTTCTGCTCTCAATGACGCCATCCAAGCCAAAAAGCTGAAGCCCACCCATCTCAAAGCCATCATAAGAGGTAAGATCTGAAGCCCACGTTGCTGCATGGAGCACAAGGAACATCCATCCCAGTCAGCTGGGACATGTTAACTTCACTCATTGTGCTGTTATTGTTAAAGCCCTGAAGCACGCTGTTGTTACATGCTGATTTGTTTCCTTGCATGTTTCTGCCTGTTTAACAATTGTATTTATAAACCTCGAATTACTGTGAGTGGGCATCATACTTTGTTTCTGGACAGAATTCATTTCAGAAAGGTAAAGCAGTTACTGGAAGAGATCTCTACACTTGTTTTGTTGTTGCTCTTTCTCTCCAAACCAGAGCTCTGCCTTTTGCTTCAGATTTTCAATCAAAATATCTGTCAGAGGCACTGGACCTGTTTCTGTAGAGCACAACATAACTTCCTGTTTTCCACAATACTAGGTTTGAGGGTTTGTTCTTTTTTTCCCCCCAGCATGTCCCACTCTGTGGAAATCCCCCTTTTATTTTTTCCTCACGAGACAAATACTGAAATGTTAATTATAATGATGACATTTTGTTTGCAACAGACACTTCTAGCATAATTCTGCTGATTTCTGTGACTGCATGATACAAGAACTGATTAAATATTTTAGATCTTATTCTCAGTTGACCTGCAGGAAGCCTGTGACTGTGAACATGACCATACAAGACAAAAACGTTTAGTGCAAAAGCACTAGGCCTGACACTGTCTTTATCACCACCACTTTGTGTAGTAGTTGTACACTGATTCCTACACTAGAAACTTACAATATTAATCCTTTCAGGAGCTCTCTGTCACATGGAGCTAAAGAATTTCTCGGAAGCAATAGCATGGTGTGAGGAAGGCTTGCAATTAGATTCAAAAGACAAAAAGCTCGTGGAAATGAGAGCTAAAGCTGACAAATTAAAGGTAAATATTTAAGGCAGCCTGGGATCTGCAGTGCTGGTCACTTTGGGATCCTTGGTGGAAGAGTGCTCCATCCGGGTTTCTGTGTAGTGTAATGTCCCCAGACAGAACTGAGTGGTGGTTCCGTGTGTTGTGTGTTGAGATGTGCAGGGGAAGGAGCTGGAGGGGGCCTTTCTGGGGATCCAGACTGATTTTTGCACCCATTGTGAGGGAAGAGCAGTGATGGGCATTGACTTGCTGTGTGTGACCGTGGTGCAACCTTTCCTTACCTGTAGCGAACTCAGGAGCGGGACGCAAGGAAAGCCAAGGTGATGGAGAGGAAAGAGCAGAGTCAAAAGGAAATTTTGCTTGCAGCAATAAAGGTGGGTCGCTGAGAGGGGCTGGTTCTGTGTGGTTTGGGTTGGGGTTTTTGAAGAGCTCTTGTTTGTCTCTAAAAGTTTGTTCTCATACACTGGCTTTTGAGGGCTAGAGCCAAGAAAATGAGTTAAAACCATGATTCTCCTTGTCTGCATGGCTCTAGCTCCAGCTCCCAGGTTTCCATATTTTAGGTAATAACTAATGCAAAATACAAACCCAGTGTTAGGAGATGGACTGAGCTTTGTGAGAGCTCTGACTGCTGGGCTGTAGCATCACATTACCCCAACAAACCTGGCTTTCTTTGCTGCCCGTGGGTATTACTTCCTTGGAAAAATAGAAGATAACCGTACAGTAGGGTGGAGGAGGGAATCAGTCCAGGATCCTCTCCTTCCTCAGTGAATGTTTGGGCTCCATTAAAATATTTTGGGCTCTTACATACAGTCAGAGCTGTTCTGTTGTCTTTCCAGGGAAAAGAGTGAGCTTTCTTCAGCTCTCAAAGAGTGGATGTTCTCAGGAGATGCTGTGTGTAGTTGCACCCTGGGCTGATGCCTGCTAGGTCCCAAAGAAAAGGATTTTAGATGCATCCCTTTCCACACATTTTCTCTCCATGTGCAGGCTCCTCTGGATCCCCACCTTTCCTCACCTGTTTCATGAGGAGTCTGGATATCTGGCTGAGGTTCTGGATTCTACTGGGAGGTCCAGTCACCTGAGTCTGATACTGTGGGAAAGCTTTTATGGCATGTTTAAGAGCTGACTCATTAACAAGAACGACACAATTTGACCTTTTACTGACTGCTAATTTTTTGTTCTTATTCTCCCTGCCATACATGTTTGGTTTTCAGGTGGTTTTTGTTTTTTCCCCTTCCCTCCCCTCCAGGAAAGAAATATCAAGCTGGTTGTTGAGCCTTCAGATGAAGAAGAGGAAGTATCAGATGGCCTGGCTGAGATATCCTTGGATGGGTTCCACTCCGACAATGCCACGGGGGCAAAGGTGCACTTGGATGCTGATGGCAACCTGAACTGGCCTGTCCTCTTTCTGTACCCTGAGCACGAGCAGACAGATTTCACTGTGGCTTTTCATGAGAACTCCAGGTAATTGCACTGCCAGCAGCATTCCTGCACGGAGGAGGTGTTTGAGCAAATGGGAACAGGCCGCAGGTGACACACTGCCGTGCTGGTGAAGCAGCTCCAGGTCTCCAGTCGCAGAGCTGACCCTGCTTTTCAGCTGGAGGTTGCACTAGATGACCTCCTGAGGTCCTCTCCAACCTGAATTACTCTGTGATTTACATAAATTTATAGTGCAGACAAACACATTTAGCCAGGGTGACTAAAGGGGCTTGCAGTGCAAGCTCAGAGCAGTAATTAATTAGTGATACCTGTGACCCATCCTCATGTGTGGATTTTAGAGATTCGTTAAGGTGCTGTTTCAAAGCCCTCCAAGTACGGGGTCTCAGGGAGAAAGATTAAACTTAAAAATTATAAAAAGCTTTCAAAAGGGACCTCTCATAACCACCAGTGACCCCATAGTTCTCCTTAGGGCTTTTAGCAGATCTGACTGAAGTGCTGCAGATCTCTCAGACTTACATAAGCAAGTGACTGGCAAGCTGGGAATTCCACTCTTCTTGGTGTTAACCTCATTTTCTGATCTTGCAGTGTTAAACAAACTTGGAATTCATAACTTTTTGTTTGTTGGAAGACATATTCCTCAGATCTATTAATAAGTTTAGGACTTAAAATTACAGTGCAAGCAGGTTAGTAAAGTTTTAGTACTTACATGGTAGTGTTCACTGTGCCTTTTTGTGACTAAAGGAAGTTAGAAATGGATTTTTAGAACAAACTGGCCTCCCAACACTCCTCAAGTACCAAAATAAAGGAGCGTTTGACACACAAACATATTCTTATCACTGTGATCTGGTGAAGCATGGGACCGTGTCGAAGGAAAATCCATTTTAGACAAAATGCAGGGTGTTTATTTTGACATCTTTCTCAGTGTGAAAGTGTAAAGTTAAAAATAATTTGTTGTTGCGCTGCTCGAGTTTGAAGCCAGTAACCTGAGTTACAACAGGGCCTTGGATTCACTGGGAAAGTGATGAGTTTGAAGGGAAGGAACTATTAGTGATCTAAACTTACTTTCAAGTCTGTTGTTTAATTTGCTAATGTATTTTTACCATCAGTCAAATGCAAGTGTACAGATTATTGAAGCTTTGTCTAAGCTCACCAAGTGTATTTTGGCTTTTAGGTTTATTGATCATTTAATGGTGATGTTTGCTGAGTTACCTCCTTGGGATTTGGAAAAAAAATATCTTCCCAGCAATCTTGAGGTGAGAAGTTTGACTTTCCTTCAGTTTCAGGGTTGTTGTGTTGTGGTTTTGGTTTGGTTTTTTTTCTGAAGTAAGAAAATGCACAGCTTTGAGGGTGTGAAAGTGCTGGCATCCTTACCTGTTTACACGGATGTGAAATAGAGAGGTGCCTACACTTACAAACTCAAATTATTTTCCACATGTGCTGACAGAATTCACTAATGAAAATGAAAGTTCTTTTGTCTTCCACTTACGTTGTATTTGATAGAAGGTATTTATAGATATTGCTTAGATTCCATCGTTGTAATGATAATTAAGATTTAGACCATCAAGCTGTCTGGTTTTTTAACTCTGTTGTGGTGTTGCTCAACACAAATGAGAAAATGTTATTAAAAAAACAGTTTCTTTTCAGAACAAAGTGATCACATCAAGATAATATGTCTCTATTAACACTTTAGCAAGGGTGAGTTCTGAGTTGGTTGTGGCTGCAGCAGGTTTTGAGAATTTTTCTGAAATTGCACATAGAAGGATGCAGGTGTTTATTTTTCATTTTCCACTTCAGTGTCACGCGTGCCAGGCAGCAGCACAACCCCTTGTGATCCAGGACAGTGGCTGTGTACTTTTCCAGGTTAAAATCTGCGTGTATTTACAGTCTAGAGCACTGTTGCTGGATTTTAATCTCTTAAATCAACTCTTTGTTGTTCAAATACCTCTAAACCTACTCAGTTTATGTCATAGCATTGCTGCATTTCCCCTGTTAAAAAGCAGCCCTTAGATTTGCATTGATTGCCTGTAAAGAATCGGAACAGAGAGTGTATTTTGTCTTCCTGCTGCCACTGCCAGGAGAACCTAAGATGGTTTGTACAGGGAAGACTTGGAATTCACACAAACCAGTTTCTACATTGCTGAATTTTGCACCTGACACAATCAGGTCAATCTACAGAGGTTTGGTAAACCCCCAGTTGATAATGGTGTGCTGTTACTGGGCTTTCAGCAGTTTAGAACTTTCCTTCATGTCTCTTAGGCATTTAATAACCCTCCAAAATTTTTCCCAGCTGTATTTTGAAGATGAAGAAAGAGCAGAAATGTATGAGGTGAACCCTGAACACACGTTGCTGCAAGTACTGCAGCACAAAAGGTGAGGCTATCCACATCCAGGGAAAAAAAGACAAAAAGTATGAGGTTTAAGTCCAGTTTGTTCTTTAATAGTCCCAACTTTTCTCTGACTTAATAGTCCTACCTCTCGAAGGTGCAAAGCAGTGGGGCTGCGTGGATTTTCTGCCTGGCTTTAGCGACTTACATGTTTTCCCCCAAAAAAATGAACAACTGTTTTCAGGACTGGATGGAGATGGAAGAGGGAGCTGGGCACAGCTGAGCAGCACAGAAGGGCTGTTCCAGATCACATCTATACAGTACTACTTTAAAAAAAAAAAAGGCAGCAGCCTATAAAGAGCAAGTTGAAGGTTAACAATGCTCTCGCTGTTCGTACTGTGGCGTGAGCAGCCCCTGGCGCAGCGTACAGCACTGCTCCCCTCTGAAACTGCCTTCAAAGTGTTGTGCTGTTATTGAGAGAGGAGAATTTGCTGTTTGAGAAGCCTGAAAGTTACTGTACGGCCTGTGCTATTGAGCTGCACCATCTCCTAGCTGGCTGGAGCTGCTGCACAGCGTGGGGGGCTCGGTCCGCTGCAGTGGGAGCGGGATCTCCGTCACTCCATAGAACTCAGCAGTGGCCCTAAGCCCTCAGATGGCTGTAAGGGCAGTTGCAAAAGTTCTTCCTTCCAGAGGGAGAATAACAGCTGCTTTAATTAAAAGTAGATGTTGGGAGACGAGTTGATTCATAAAACACTGCTCGTGGCGTGTGCTTAGCCCCGGCTCCGAGAGGCTCTGCTAATCAGCACAAAAGCTCCTCACCAGCCTTTGGGAAGTCAGTCTTTATGGAGCTGGGCAGAAGTCACTCCCTTTGCAGGACACTGGGCCAGCTACAATGAAGCCAAGGACTCCTTTTAATCTTTGCAGGTATTTTGTAAAGGCCGGGACTCCCACAATTTTGGTGTTCGCCAAGCGTTCTCCTTTCTCTAAGAAATACTTCTCTGGCAAGAAGGTGCATCGACTGTAATGAGCAAGCATGAAACGGAATCCTGTGCAAGAGGCTGCTGTTTGTTAGCCCAGCTAACAACTTCTGCTTGAACAAAAACACCTTGCACTCTTCAGGGGAGGAGAATAATCTCGGCACACGGGGAAGCTTCCAGGAAAGCAGCACAGGAGAAGGAAGGGCTAACATGAGGGGATTATTTGTTTAAAAAGAAACCCAGCTGGCTTGCAGAAGGTCTCCTCTATGATAGGCTGCATGTGGTTTTGAAATAAACCTGAAGCAGTGCCAGACGCTGGCTGTGGTTGCAGTAACAGCAGCTGGGAATGTATTTCCTTACCTGAGAGGAATCACAGATTTCCTCGGAGGTGGGCTGTAATTGCTGGGGTTTAACAGCAGTGGCCTGAGGAGATACCTGCCTGTTGCAGCAGGGTGGATGCAGTCAGGTTCCTGCCTGGGATGCAGCAGCTGCTGTTTTGTCACTGCTTGGCTCTGCTGCTGGCCAGGGTAGAGCAGAGCTCTTTGTGTGGAGCAGTGTTTTTCTGGCCCTTCTGATGCCATACTGCATGTCCTACAGAACCTGGAATAAACATGGCTATTTTATCTAGACCGACTTTTGCCTAATGAAGGAAGAAGACAGTATTTTTTCTCGCCTCATGAAATACAAGAGGATGACAAACAATGATTGTAAACCCCAACGTAACAACCTTATCCATTGCACTAACTGGTGCAGCCAACATGCAGGGTCTTCTGTGCTTCTTTGTTAGCTTTTGGCTTTTAATTAAAAGTAATTCTAAATCTCTCATTTCTTTCTCTTCTGCAGTCTCTCAGTGACTGCAAAAATACACTGCAGCTAATGCACAGGGCATTATAAAGCTGTTCAGCCATAAACACTCCTGCTTAGATCAGGGAGGCTGGCTGCAGACAGCTCAAGAGAAAACATTTCTGTTTCACTATTCCTAAATTTCATGCACAAATACAGCAAGACTATCTCCACCTGAGGATGCTGCAGTTTAATCTCCAAAGCTCGGGGTTGCCTTACAACAGGATGGCTCCCTTTTCCCCCCAGCTGGCAGCGTGGTGCCCTCAGAGGGCAGAGAGGTGGGCAGCCAGGTGGTACAGGCTCAGCCCGTTGCACACGATGCAGCAGAGGTTGCAGAGGGAGGACAGGGCGTGGTAGAGGGCGAAGCGCCGGGACAGCTGCCTGTAGCTGGGGTTGGAGGCACGGAGCTGCCCGCGGGCCGCGCTGGCCGCCAGCCCCAGCTCCTGCCCCAGCCCGTGGCTGCGCTCCACGAGGTGCAGGTCGGCCACGATGTGGGAGGTGACCTGCCCGAACCACTGCGTGTTCAGCACGGACGCGGCGATGCAAACGAAGAAGACGATGATCTGTGTGGGGAGGCAAAGCCCGCCGTGAGCATCTCGCACAGCGCGGTGGGTTAAACTTCCTCGCCAGCCCCTCTGGCACACGAGGCTCGCTGCAGTCCGGGTGATCACGGGCTGCTTTTGACCAGAGCCGTGCGTGGATCACCACTGTTTGCAAACCAGCCTCGGTGGAGCAGAGCGGCGCGGGACCCACAGAGGAAAGGCTCCTCGGAAAGGGGGAGGCTACCTGGGTCGGGTGCTCCTCGCTGAGCCGCTCCCCGCGGTGGGACAGGGCAAACAGGGTCAGGTTGAGGAAGGCACAAGTGGAGCAGATGTGGAAGTAGTAGGGGAAGAGCTCGCGCTGGATGAAGCCAAAGGTGTGGCGAGGAAGGCGGCTGCTCATCACAAACCCTGCACAGGGGAGAGCGGGTGAATCCTGGGGCAGAGCCCCCTCCCCTGGGCCTTCTCCCCGGGCAGAGAGCACACAGAGCCTGACCTACCGGCCACAAAAGTCACCCAGACCTGCATTCCCCAGGAGGTGGAGAGGAAGAGCAGGTGCAGCAGTTTGATGGTGGTGGAGGGCTCCGTGTCGGTCGGCATGGCGTCCTGGAGGGGGACAGGTCCCTTCATGTCAGCCAGGTCACCCCCGAGCGCGGCGCTGAGCTGTGGTTGCTGCTGTCACCTCGCTGGATGCAGGGCAAATGCAGTTCAGGTTCACAAAGCTGCTTACTCAGGGAAGGCTTTGGAGCTGGCACACCCCCTTCCCATCCCCACGGCCACACACCCAACTGGGCTGCAAACCCAGTGTTCAAACCCCTCGTATCTCAGGGGCAGGGCACTGCGTCAGCACCTGGGAACCAGCTGGTTTGGGTGGACTTTTGGCAAAGTCCAGCCAACGCCCCGACTGACTCCTGGCAGCAGGAACAAGCAGAAAGTCAATAAAAAGGGGAAGAGAAAAGCCCTGACAAATACTCTGCCCAGGTTGTGGCCATCAAAGAGGCCTCCTGGGCAGGGGGAAAGCGCCCCTGTTTAAAAACAGCAACAGCTTCTGCACTGTTTAACCAAAAGCCTGGGGGCTTGAAAGAGCAGGGGGGCTCCCGGGCTCACCCCACTGCCCCAGACCCTGCACAGGCAGCAGTGGGTGCAAGGAGGCTCTGAAGGAGCTGCCTGATCCACTGCAAGGAGCGCTCTGGAAATTAATTAAAACAAAGCTTCTGGGAGTAGCCCATCAATACTGCTGCCTGCAGAATTCCTCCTCCTTCCCTCGGCTCATTGCCTCAGGGCATGAATTACAGCAGGGATGGCCTTGAGAGAGACACTGCCGTCTAATTCTATCCCCCTCCTGCAAAGCAGATAAATATACCCTGTATTGTGATATATTAGTTCCATGTATTTATTTAGGCATCTATAAAATCAGATCTTTAAACCTTCTCATGATGGCAGCATACTGGAGAAGGCGCTCACATCCAACCTGGAGTGCTGGTCTGTAAATCCCAGCTCTCTTCATGGCCTTTTCCAAAAGCTTCTTGGCATTTTTGGGATCTTTCCCTGCTCCATCCTGCAGCAGCCCTGGGTGGCAGGGGCCCAGGAAAGGCAGCTGTGGTTCTTAGGTGGGACTTTATTCCCTGAATCATCCTGGGCACGAAGGCAGTGACGGGCACTGCCAGCAGCCAGCACGGGAGCCCTGCTGCTCCCGAGGTCCCAGGTCTGCCTCTCCAAACCATTTGCCTCCATGCAGGAATTAGCAGCTGAGAGCACCAAGGCAGCTGGGTGTTTTCACGCAATGAAGCCACAGCTTGGAAAGTTGTTCAGAGCAGGGGGTAACTCCTTCTTTTCTTTTTTAAGGGACTAAGAAAAATGGTGAGTGATTGCTGAATTTGCCCTAGAGTGGTGCATTTGATGGGGAGGGCAAAGAGGGGGCTCTGGGAAAAGCTGGTGAGGGCAGTCACCACCAGGGGATGAGGCAGTGAAGATGGGTGCTCCAGGGATGCTCCAAGCTGCCCAGTCCTGCTGTCCATGCCCCCCTGAGGGCCAGCAGATGCTGCAGGGCTGCAGTTTCATTGCACATGCACGTGAACCCCACAAGCCTCACAGCGTTGCAGAGCTCTGTGTGCCCCCAGGTCACTCCTGCTCCATCACCCTGCATCCCCAGGGACCCGGCCCGGCCGGAGCCAGGGCTGACCGTGGCCTCCCAGCGGGAAAAAGCACAATACTTAAGGAGAAGGAGAGGTCAGTTAAAGTTTAATGTTCAGGCAAATACATCATCCCCTCCACTTAATCAAGCAGCAGCAATTCCTAACGGTAAGTACAAAGGATGGCTCTCGTCCCGGTGATAAAAAGGCAGGATTGCTCTGAGTTTTGGGAGATAAGAGGTCTCTATAAAAACTGAATATTTTGTACTATGTTCAGCCTGAGATGGCTTTATGTTTTGGAGGTTGGGGCACAGTCGTGCCAGGCCTTGAGCTGTTTATTATGGGAGATACAGCAGAGATTAGGGGGTTTTGGCCACAGCCAGCCCAGGGGTGGGAGCCACTGGCCAGTGCCCCCAGGAGAGGGGTTTGAGCTCTTTCTGCTTATAAAACAGGTGAGGAATTTGAGTGGCAAGGTGCCTTTCTAGGGACTGGGTGTTGCAGGGAGAGACAAAACACCCTGGGGTGCCTGGAAAAGACCCTGTGCTCATTTCTGGTACCCCGCGGCCTCACCTCACCCCAAGCGTGGCATCACCATCACTTCCTCATGGTTAAGCTCTGCAAAACCCATCCCTGGGGTTAAGCACAGGGCTCTACAGGCAAAGGTGAGGGCAGAGCTGGCACTTGTTAAATCCGCTGTGCCCAAAGCTCTGCGTGCCTAAGGGCTTGCAGAACTCATTCCTTTTCCAGCAGGCAGCAAGCCTTCCAGAAACCTCAATGCCATCAGAAAACCCCTGGCTGTGTGACCTAGGAAGGCCTGGGAGGGGGCTCTCCACAGGCCTGTGGCTGAGGGCAGATGTCCCCTGGGCTGTGACTGGTGAGTAGCACTTCCACTGTCACCCGTGCTGCATTCTGAGGGCTTTCCCAGAGCATCCCAGACTTAGGGAAACGAGGTTTAGCTTTGTTTTTTCCTTTTTCAGCGCCCTTGAGGCGGTTTGAGGTTTACATCTCAAGGTACTGGTGCATCCAGCCCCTGGCTCTGCCCCAGACATGGCAGCAATACCTCTGGACAGCCCCCAAAAGCCACTCGTATGGAGCACTGGCTGACACCCCCTTCCAGCAGCGCAGTCCTGCCTCAAAAGACCCCACACCCACCTGAGCCCCAGGTGACCCTGAGCAGCACTGTCCCCCTCCTTGCTCAGAGGAATGGCCCCTGCCCCAGGTGTACTGGGGGTGCAGGACCCCTGCTCCACGCACACCACACAGCGAGCCCCTGGAGCACACACTCGCCCAGAGCACGTACAGCTGCTTTTCAGAGCACACACAGCTGCTTTTCCTTTCAATGCACTTTTATTGCTGCTCCTTCCGCAGTCCCGTGGGGTGGGATTTCAGCCCAGGAGGAGCAGGGGCTGTTTGCCAGCCCTGCCCAGGAAAAGGAGCAGCACTAGGGAGAGTGGGATGTTCCATGAGCCAGCCCTACACCAGGGAGAGGTACAGAGCCCTCCCCATATCACTGCCTCCTCTCTCTTTTGTTGCCTCAAAAGAAACCAGTTATTCCCCACAAAGAACTAGTAAAAAAAAAAAATATGGTTTAGGAAGACTTTGGATTATATAAAGATTCAAGTAGTGTTAAGTGAACTAGAAAACTAAGTCCTGTACATCAGCATATAAAATTTCTAAATAAAATTTTAAAAAAGAAAGAAGAAAAGGTATGACACATCAGTGCAAGGGATGAGGTGGTGCAGTAATGCCCCTTCACCCCAGCCCCGGGGACCAAAGCCCACAGGGAGGCAGGGTCTGGGTCCACCATCCACATCCCCTTCCACCACGGAGGTGTCCCCTCGTCTGTCTGTCCATCTGTCAGCAGGGTGCCATGGCTCTAGAAGTCCTGCAGCCGCGAGATCAGGTCCTCCTTGTTCTTCAGCAGGAACTTCTCACAGGCTTCGAAGGTGGAGCAGATGTCGGAGGACAGTCCTGCCACGTTGGTGGTGACGTAGTTCAGGTACCCCGGCATTGCCTGGTTGTAGTAAGCCACCTGCAAGGCATGGGACGTGGTCAGCAGGGGCACGGGAGAGGGGGGGGCCTCCCCAGTGGGCTGTGGGTGGCACAGCCCCGTGGCACAGTCTCAGCACCCCACCTTGCTCATCTCCTCTGACTCTGGCCAAATGCAGAACCCGGAGCAGAGCGTCTCCCCGCGCGTGAATTCGGCTCTGGCGGGGTGGGTGGGCAGCGTCACCGACCGAAAGGCCACCACGTAGGGGTCCCTGGGGAGGACAGAGCCTGGTGAGCTGGCACAGCCCGGCTGGCAGGGAGCAAGGCTCGGGCTGGACACTCACCCCTTGCTGCAGGGCTTCCTCTGGGACGCCAGGATGATGAAGTCCTGTGGCTTGTTCTCGTGTCTGAGCTTCTGGCTCACCACGTGGTAGATCATGTCATCGTCATCGACCTTCTGGACAAGCTCAGCGCTCCTGCAAGGGAAGGGGCTGCTCACAGAAACCCCACTGTGCCCCCCAAATCTGGGGCCTTACACATTTACAGCCCACCACCAGACCCAAAATATTTGGGGGGGGACCCAAAATAGATGTTTTCTTCAGTAAAGCACAGCCATCAGCCCAGATGGAGCCAGGACAGGGACACACAGTGAAGGTCTCTAAGAGCAAGCAAGGCACCACAGTGGCTCCCAGGAAGGCCCAAAGGGACACTCAACCACAAGCCTTAAATTCAAGGGTGTGGTTTTTGGGGAGGCCTGCAGCACTCACACGTAGTGGCTGTCCCACTCGTGCCGGCGCCGCAGGTTGGAGAGCAGGGAGAAGGCTCGGCTGGCCGTGATGCAGACGGACATCTCGATGCGGAAGGACAGGAACTTGTCCTCCTCCAGCGTGTACATCCTCACCTCGGGGAGCACAGGACACGGCTGGGACTTGTTCCCCACTGGGACTGCCCACGCTTTGGGGGCGAGGGGCAGCCCAGGGGGAAGGGGCAGGGTTTAGTACCTTTTCCTTTTCTCTGGCAAGTGCCCAGTTCGCTTTGGCCACGAGCATCTTCAGTGCAGAGACGTTGTTGTAGCTCAGGTAAACCTGGGGCAGGGGCAGCACTGTCAGGGGCAGGAGGGGGTGCAGGAGGAAGAGCAGAAGGTGGAGCAGGAGGCAGCAGCTCTGGCAGGGAATCATCCTACCTTATTGCTTTGGTCCCAGGGCACAGAGAGCGGCACCTCAGTCTGTTTGCAGGAGACAACGTATTTTCTGCAGGGAAGAAAGAGTTTCCTTTATGAGGGGACTGTCCCTGCACCCCAGTGTTGAGCCCTCCCCTCCTCCTTCCTCCATCCCCACATCCCACTTGCTTTTCTGCTCACCGGTCCAGCCGAATTTTTTTCCTAGCGCTGGCTTCTCTGTACCTCCTTTCTCCATCCTGATAAACAGGAAAAGGCAATTAACTTAATAGGAAAAGGAGGGGGAAAAAGAAATCACATGTCTTTTGGGGAGTGGGAAAAAGAAAAATATTCAGCAGGGAAGGGCTGGAAGGTGAAGCCCCTGCACTCACTGGTTGCCACCCCAGCTACGCTGCAGTGATGGTTCGTGACTAATTGTGAGTTATTTCAGCATTGCCACTGCACTGTGATGAAGTGATGGACACTGGCACATTAGGGAAAACCCTTGTTGTGGCTGCAAAGCTGCAAACAGCCCCTGAAACACAAACTGTGTATCCTGGCACCTGCAAATGTCCTCTCCTGGGGAAATAAGTCAAAAAAAAGCAGCTTGTTTTGAAGAAAGTGCTAGTGCAGTGTTTTAAAGCGGGCAAGAGGAGGTTTCAGGGAGCCTGGCTCTGGCTGTGAGACAATCTCCATCATAGTGGGAGATCCCAGTTTTAAGGCATAACAAAAAATCAGGCAGGTGGGCAAGGATCAGCCCAGGAGAAACTGAGATGCATGGGTGTTTGCTTTGCTGCTGTGCTCGAATGGCAGATTTCCCTAAATATTTGGATCTGAGCAAATTATGGATTAGGATGTTTTGAAAGGTAAAAACAACCTCAGAGGTTTGCATTCCTTTCCCTAAATTATAGAAAAGATGAGCCGGAATTTGCAGGCAATACTCTGTTAAGCCTCGCATGGCTAATATGTCTCTCTCTGCACAGGCAAGTGGTTTATTTTATTAGTTATACCGAGCAATCAATTTAATTCACTTGCTATTGAGCAATTTCACTTCCATCATCATAAAACCGCGTTTGTTTTGCTGTGGATCCGAGGGCCCTCCAGGGCTGAGCGGGATTCCCGGGGCTCCCCACAGTGGGGAGAAGCCAGCCCTGCTCGTCCTTACCCCCGGCTCAGGTGCCACCATGGGCAGCGTGCGGGGACGACCCTCCTGGTCCAGCACCTCGAAGGTCATGAAGGCGCTGTTGATGTGCCTCGGGCTGACGGACATCTCCTGGCCATACGCCTCGGCACTGACCCCCACCTCCATGCTGCCGGAAAGAATGCGTGAGGGAGCGCAGAGCCGTTGGAAGGGTGGGATGGGGACCCCCGCCCCCGGCACCCACCTGTTTTTGAAGGCGTTGTTGACGATGGCTTTGAGCACCAGGCGGTCCCCAACTTGCGACGGTTCCCGAAAGTGGAACATCTCGATGGCCCGCAGCGTGGGGTGGGCGTGGCACAGCCGGCTGCGGGGACAGGCGTCACCCCCGGCAGGCCCACGCACCCTCCCTGAGCCAGCCAGAGCTGAGGTGACCCCAAAAAATGACACCCCTGGATTTCAACAGCCAAAGCCCGCCAGGAGAAGGAACAATAACGCAACTGCAGTGAGTGTGAACCCTTCCCTGGGGTCCCCCAGCACCGCATGCCCGTGGGACTCCCTCTGTGGCATCGCCCAAGGGTGACGTGCTGGGGAACATCCCTTTGGAGGGTCCCTACAACCTGACTGTGGCCAGACCCGGCTGGATGCTGCCCTGGCTGTGTCCCCTCCAGGCACACCACCCCTGGACCCTGAATCCCTGTTGGGTCACCTGGCTGCGATGGTGGCCACGTTCTCCATCCAGGCCATGATCTGCCCACCGAAGGTGCTGCCCTGATGGTTGGCGTGTGGAGGCAGCACCAGCTCCACACTCTCCACCCGCGTCTTTTCCGCCGGCACCGCCCCGCTGCCATCCCGTGTTTCCAGCTCTGCCACAGGGGAAAAACAGGATTCAGCGTGTTGGATGGCCAGTGGACCACTGCTCCCAGCACCTGACCACCCTTTGCCCCTCTCCCTACAGCTGCCCTCCCATTGCATCAACCTCCCATCCACCTCCAGGTCTGGGAGTTTGGGATGGTGGGGCTCATCCCTACCCTTCCACAGCCAGGGCATTCCCAAACCTCCACGTTGTCACCCCCATTCCTCCCCACCAGCATCTGCCGAGGAAGGGGGATGTCACCAGTGGGCGTTGGGGCTACTCTGGAAGCCCAGGCTGTGGGACACGGTACCGGTTTCCCGGGGGCTGCGGGTGAGGAGGTCCTTGAGGGTGTCCTTGTGGACCAGGCGCATGCGGCGGCGCTCGGCGGCGATGCTGTACTCGATCTTCTCCTCCTCTGTCTGTGGGGTCAGCGACTTCAGCCTCACCTGCAAAGGGATGGCGCAGGGTGCAGTCCCACTGTGGGAGGAGGCAGGGCTCCTTCCGGCTCCTACAGCACCAGTGTCCCTGTGCCTGCGGCAGAGCCAGCTGAGATCCTCAGGGGTTACACCATAGCTGCTCATGGACGGGCCAGAGGGCAAAGGGCTCCCACAGACAGAGAGGGATCCCCGGGAGGTGTCACAGAGCAGGAACAGGCACTGATGCTAAGGAGCCATCCCAGTGCCAGTGGGGAGGTACATCCCTGTCCTGCCTGGGCTCAGAGGAGGGAATGGCAGCAGCAAGCATGTGCCCTCCATTCCCAGAGTGGGGTTGAGAGCCCCCCACCATGCATCCCACAAGCATGGGACAAAGGATCACCAACCCATGAAGAAACAGCAGTTGCCGTGATGGAAAACTTGAGCCCAGCCCAGCCCAGCCCCAGAGAGGCCATTTCCTCAGTGCCTCTGTGCAGGGGGCAAGGGAGTGCCCCCAGCCGCCAGCCACTGCTCACCTTGCTGCCCAAGGGGCCCTGTGCCACGAAGGTGGCGTACGCCTTGCAGATGCTGCAGTGCTTCCCGCTGCACAGGTCTTCGTAGCTCACCTGGATGCCCACCTGGGAGAGGGCACAGCACCCCTGAGAGCCAGCTCTGCTCCCCAGGGGCTCACATCCCACCGAGCATCCCTGGCCAGAGCCAGCTGGAGGGGACAGACACACGGGATCAAAGCTGGGGACTGTGGGAGGATTTGGGGATTTGGCCACGTGGCTGAAGGGGACGGGTACACAGCAAGGGGGAGAGGGGCAGGGGCACACACCAACCTCCATGCTGGAGTTAAAGGCTCGGTTCACTTTGGCTTTGATGTTGACAACTTGCCCGACGCTGAAAAACAGGAAGAGGAGAAAGCGTGTGCGGTTACCAGGGGACAACAGCCCCACTGAGGGCTCCCACTGAGGTGCCGCGGCACTACGGCTCACTGCCTGCTGTGGTGAGGCTTCCTGGGACTGTGGGACGTGCTGGATGGCCAGCAGGACATGGGGGCAGCCACCCCTGAGACGTGAGAGCCCACAGGTGCCCAGCCAGGCAGGTGTCACCCCGGAGCAGCTGCGTGCAAGCGGGTCCCCAGGTCTGGGGTGCTGCCGGGACACCCAAGGGGTGCAGAGGTGCCCGGGGCTTGCTTGGCACCCCCTGCCCAGGTGGGCATGCACACTCCTGCCAGAGCAAACGGCTCCTCCAGCCTTGCATCCACCGTCCTGCACAACAGGATCAGCCGTGGGGCCTCCCCACAAGCAGTGGACACCTTGGGATACTGGGAGATGGCAGGAGGCAGGATCCAGCCAGGGGCATTTTGCACGATCTCTTAAATGAAGCATCTGCTGGCAGCAAACTGCTGCTCTCCTCTGTGCCTTCAGTAGGCTTCAGAGCAAACACACAGACAACTTGGGCTCTGCAGCCTGACCTAGTCCAGACTGGTACCCATGGAATGAGCAAATGAAGCTTTCTTGTAACACCGACAGCAAACAGTCGTTACCAAACACATTATTAAATCGGGAAAATTCCTCATCCCCTAAAAGAGGCTAGTGCTAGAAGACCCAGTGGAAAAGTAAACCCTGTAACCACCACTGCAGGTTTGCTCCGTAGAGAGCTCCAAACCAGAAGTGAGGAAGAGTCTGTGTGTGCTCTGACACCGTATTTTCCCCGTGCCCCCACACGTGACTTCAGGCTTCAAATGATCTCTGCGAAATGACACCGCTCTGCACGTTGGCTCTGGCTGGAGCAGGGGTGGCACGAGCAGGTGCCCCCAGCTGTCCCCCAGCAGGGACCCCGGGCGGGTGACATGCCAGAACGTTAGCAGGGTTACATGAGCAGCCTCCGTTCCCACGCCATGCCACGTCAGTGGGGTTAAGGCTCCCAACTCACGGCAGCGCTGCGCTAGGCTGGCTGCTCTAGGGCCAAACACGTCCGTACCAGACGCCGCTCCTCCCGTCCCGCCGCCCAGCAGGGCTTACAGACGGCTGGCTGGGGCAAAAAGAGAAAGCAAATGTGGGGAGAGGGTTAGAGGCGATGGAAGCGGCCACATGGATGGGTTTGCAGCGAGGGGCATGCAAGGGCAAGGGGCCAGGCAGGCACGTTGGCAGCCCCAAATGTCTATATATAGCCCCAAAAATGTTTTATCTTCTCTGTCCTTATCAAACAGTTAAACCATGGCCATAAATGCCACACGAAGCCCCACTCAAGGGCACGTGCGACCCTCCCTGGAGGTGGCACTTCTGGAAACACGGCAGGGCAGAGGGATGGGAAGAACCTGCTGCCCAGCCAGTGAGTTTTAAGCCAGTGATAATTTGGGGTCTCCTCTGTGCCCCCAAGTACCTACAGCTCCTCTCTGCCTCTCCCCTGCGGTGTGAGGGCAGCAGAAAGCACAAACAGCTGGGCAAGGAGGGCCAACACAAAACTCCTCCGCCTTCCAACAGCTCTGTGGGAAATCCCTGCCAGGCCCCTTCCTCGGAGCCTTAAGTTGGACCACAGCATGTGGGATCTGAGCCAGGAGCAGCACAAATTCCCTGCCCCCTTGGAGCAGTGCCCGGCTCACCACTGAGGAGAGACAGATGCTTTGCAGGGCTTGATGTAATGCTGTGGAGTGGGGCTTGGGTCTGTTCTCCTGCTCCTGAAACCCACGGGGAAAAGCGTCCCAGGCAAAGCTGCCCCGGGAGCAGGGTATCAACCCCAGTGGTGCCACCTCTGCCAGTGGGAGGCGGCACCAGGGCTGCACCACGTCCCCACGCTGGATTTGTGGTGGAGCTGAGCCCCAGGGCGGTGGGCAGCTCATCCCCACCAACGTGCCGGCACCCGATGTGAGAGAGCAAAAGTGTCAGTTCTGCATTTCCTGGGAATGACAGTAAAACCCAGGAGTGAGTCAGACTTCCCAGTGCCAAACAAATCAGCTGACAGCCAGGGATCCCAGTGCCAGCCCTGGGTACCCACACTGGTCCCTGCCGGAGTGAGCAGACCTGCAGAGCTGGGAGTGGCTGGACAGTATGGATACTATACTGAATGGATCCTATGTGGCAAGGCAGGAGCTGCTGCACAGCATGGATCCTATACTGCAAGGATCCTGTACTGCGTGGCAAACACCCAGGGAACCTCCCGAGATGGTACCTGGGTGGGAACAGACAGAGGGTGTGAGGTGAGTAAAGGTGGGTGGCAGCACCTGGCCTGGAGTACAACAGGAGGAGATCACTTTGGGAATGTATGCTGGGTGGGAATGGTGTCAAAACTGGGAGTCTGTGGAGGACAAGGGAGGACCCCAGGAGGGTTTGCAACCCCTCTGGTCACACCCTCAGGTCAGGAGAAACATTGTTCCCTGGCCAGTGGCTGCAAGAATCAGAGTGGGCACCTCTGCAGGGCAGCACCAGGGGATGCCAGCACAAGCCTGCAAGGGGATTTTGGGCGAGCAGTGCCCAGGCTGATGCATCTCACCAAGCTGGGAAGTCCCACCTCCCCCAGCACCCCGTGGGTGGGTGAGCCCCATCACGCCTCAGCCACCCACATGGCCACGACAGAGGCACGATTTGCAAGATTTGAGTTTTCCAGAGCACTAAATCAGAGCTGATTCTTGAACAAAGCCAGGGAGGAGCTGGCATTAGGGGAAATACCGGAAAGCCAACGCAGCAGGAGCTCCCCAGGCGAGCAGACAGAGGATAAATCAGAGCAGACAGTCCGTCCGCAGCCCTGCAGCAGAGATGGAGCCTCAGTCCCTGGCTGCCCCGTGAGCCTGGCACTGCCACCACATCTCCTCCTCTCCCAAGCACGCTGCTCCCTGCTCCAGCTCCAGGCCCTGTCCACGTTGCACTCGGCAGATGGGAAAAACCCCTCCGTTTCCCGGCGCATGCCCCGCTGGTGCACCGAGTATTTACCTAATGGTATGCTCAAAATAGATATCATCCATGGAAGCTGTGACGCACGGGCAGCCGGCGTGTCTCTCGGCTGGAAGGGAAAAACAAACGGCATCAGCAACCGGCAGCAACGCGCCGAGCGTGCGAGGGACACGCGCTCCTCTGCCCCACGGCCGGTGACACCGGTGACACCCAGCCAGCGCCCCTTTCCCTGCTCACGCCCCACTGCTGCATTTGCAGGGGACAAGAGTAGGATTTGGGGTTTCTCCTCCCGCAGCAGCGCGGGTCTGGAGATGTTTAAAGGTTCGGAGGGTGTGCTGGGAAGCACCGTGTCCCGTTGTCTGCCTTCCCCGCACGCGTTTGCAGCTGTGGGGATGCACCAGCACCGACACCATCTCCCCGTACACGGGAAGTATTTCAGAGCCGCTCTGCCAGTGCGTCTTTCCCTTGGGACTCCAGGAACCTCAGACTGCAAAACTGCTCTGGGAACCTTATCCAACTGCAGAATTGCACCCGTTCCCCTGTCATAACCTCCCTGTGCTTGGCTGAGCTGCTGAGCTCCATCGCTTCCCGCTGAGTGGAGGAGCTCAGCCCCAGCTGCTGCCGGGATGCCAGGGATGTCACCAGCGTGGTCTCCCCATGCCCTGCACACCAGGCAAGGAAAAGGGCAGCATTTTAGAAGAAGCAGGCGTGGATTTTGATCTGTCCCCAAGCCAGCACGCATGCTGCAGTGCACGTCTCCTCCCCTTCTTGTCCTGCTCCTGTTTGCTCTCTAATTACTCAGCAAAACGGCGTGACGTGGGTCCCCAGCTGGCGTCACTCCGAGGCACGGTGCTGGACTGCCAGGGATGCTGCTGGTGAGTTGGCTCCTGTGGACTCTGCCTGCTCCCTTCCCTGACAGCCCGGCAGGATGATGGCTCCAGAGGGAGAGGGTGGCTCACCAGAGAGGCAGGCGGCCGTGTCGATCCACTTGAGCAGCTGGCCGGTGCTGAGCTCGTCGCGGTGGTTGGTGTGGCAGGGCAGCACCAGCTGGCTCATCTGCACCTCGGTGGGGTTGCGGGCAGGCGAGGGGCTCGCCATGGCCCCCGGCGCCTCCTCCCGCTCCCCTGGCTCGCGGGCACGTGGCGGAGAGGTCGAGCCCTGTGGAGCACAAAAGCTCTGTTTTACCCAAATGGGAAGAAAATCCCCTGAGGGAACAGCGACTCGTGCAGACTCTCTCCACGCAGTCAGGAGACCCCCAGCCCTGCACACCCCCACATACCACCAAAATCCACCCAGCTCTTGCCAAAGACAAGGTGCCTGCAGCCAAAATGGAAAAAGTCCCTCTAAAAAATAGCTCCATGGGGGATCACTCCAGGTTTTCAGGACATTTATCACACAAGCCACTGCTTCCTCCCAAAAACCATGCAAAACCCCTCCCAAAGTCAATCAGTCCTCTGGGAAGGAATTCTTCTCCCCAGTTGCTTCATCTTTAGGGCGCTGCAGCACAGGGTGGGTTTGCTGTCCCAGGGTGCTACACACCTTCCACCAACAGCCCTCTTTGCCAAAGGAAACACTGGAAGCTCTGTGATACAAGCAGCAGAGGAGGAGCATCCTCAGTTTGGGGTTGTTTGGGCAGTAAAGTACATTCCTTGTTGCTTGTCTGTTTGCTGGGCACAGAGCAGCTCCCCTGGCACCCTGGGGGCAGCAGGGTGGGAGGGAGAGGCGGCTGCTGTGGCGGTGCTGGCAAGGAAAATAGCTGATGAGAGATGTCAAGTGAGTCGTGTTACACAAGGGGTGAACTCAGTTACCCCGGTGAGTAACTGAGGAGACACGAGGAGCCGTCTGGGCTTCGTCACAGCCCTTCCTTCTGCTTTCTGCTCCCGCTGCAGCTCCTGCTCACAGCACTTGTTGCCAGAGTCCCACTGCAGCAGCTTCTTTGCCCTTTGCTGTGCCTGGATTCTTTTAAAGAGGGGTTTATGCTGAAAACGAAGCTTTCCCAACTACCCTGAGCTCACTGCCTCTCAGAATAGCATATTTCTCCAGCGGGTCTAACCTCTGTTTCCATAGCTACTGGTACACGACATCCCAGGAACGGCACAAACCTCACCTCAGCAGAGACGGCGGTGAGCGCGCCCAGCCAACCCGATGGCAAAGGGGTCCCCATCCCACCGTGAGAGGGACCCCCGGCCACCACAGCCCCTCCAGCGGGCTCCAAACCCCTCTGTGAACCTTCCGGGCTGCTTCCCAGCATGCAGAGGCGCCTACATAAGTACCACAGAGCTATTTTGGGAAGCCAGCAGGCTCTGGGGTATGAGCCAGCAATGCGAAGAGCTCCAAAGCCGCCTGCTGCAGACTGAGCAGACAGCCTGGCCCGAGATCCCGATGGTCATTTTCCCGGCGTTTGATGTTTCTGAATTTTAGGGAAAAAGCTGCTACCTGTGGGAAGAGCCCTGACCCTGTGGTAGCCAGCATGAGGCCAGGGATGCTGATGGGGAAGGAACATGTTGGGAGTGGATGCAACAGGGTCCAGTGCAGGGCTGGGAGCAGCTCCTGGCACGGGGTGGCAGCTGCCTGGCACAGCCTGGGTTAGTAGCCACCGGCACAACGGGGAGCCCCGGGTTAGTTGCACGGCATGAGGGGTACCTGGAGGCCATTGCAACAGAAGCTCAAGATCTCTTCAGGGACTATAATATTCCCCTTGACCATTTTTAAGAGACACCTGGAAAGGAGAAGAGTGGCTCTGGTTACAGCAGAGCTGGCAGAGCCGGGGGTGGCTGTTTCCCGGCGGGCACAAAACAGCGTGTGTGGCAGGTTGTCACGCTCTGTCCCCACAACACTGACGTCCTCCCCACACCACTGATCCCTCACCAGCACCTATCAGGGGGCTGTCACAGCTGAAACGGAGAAGGGCAGACCCGAGGCTTGTGCCTGCCAGTCCTTGGGAGTCAGGCCCCAGCCTCACCAGCTGTGATGAAAGAGTCCCAGCTATTTTGGGGTGCTGGACCAAGCACAGGGTGCAGGGCCATGGAGCACCCCTCTGTCAGCGATGCTGTGTCAGTGCTCCCCGTGTTGCTACATGTGACAGAGGACTGTGCCGTGAAGCTCCCCTGGCCGGGGCGGTGACACCGCCGCAGTCACAAGACAGCCAGGAGCATATTTTTGGCAGCAGGCAGGGCTCAGGCTGCCACGGGTGGTACTGGGGGCAGCAAATGGGAAGCACCCGACGCCAGCAATGCCACTGTGCCCTGCTCCAGCCCCTCTGCCTGTGGAGCCCTGGCATTCCCCAAGGGCATCCTGTGTCCTTGGGTGCCTGCGGTGTCCCAGGCCACGTGCACGGTGACTGGGCCCCAGCTGGACATTGTGGTGGCATTGCAAGGGAAGGCAGCGTGGGAGCTGCAGCAAAAACAAGTGGTTTTTTATTTACAGTTTGCTTTTAAACGCAACACCGCCAGGTCCTTGGCATGCCCTCAGCTTCCCAGCACACATCCCTCTCCCACGCAGGTACAACCAGGCTGCTGGAGGCAGAAGCTTCTTTCCCACGGCGTGGGATTGACAGATTTTGGCATGGGGTTAAAAAAGTAGAAGCTGTAAATTTGCCTCCTGCACCACCAGGAGCTGGGGCATCACAAAGTGTGCACCCAGTTGTGGTTGGTGCAAAACAAGGGTGCTCACGTCCCTCCAGACACAAACGGTACCACTGAGCCTCTCACAGCCTCCCACCCTGCCCCAGCAGCACCTGGTTTTGCTTCTCCCAGCCCCATGACCTCTCCAGACTTGTTATTGAGGCTTGGGAACTTCCTTATGGCTAACCTGCCCTTGCAAGAGCTCGCTGCAAGAGTTAGTCTCCTGTTTAGCAGGACGGGTTTGCTGCCCAGTTGCAGACACAAGGCAGTAGTGGTGGCTGGTCCTGAGTTTCCCTGTCACCAGAGGGACGTTCCTTGGAAACCCAAACTTGCTCCTGGCTCAGCAATCGTGTCTCCTTGTCCCCTGGGTTGCATTAGCAGGAAAGGGCAAAAAAACCCCCAGAGCTGTCTGCTTTGAATCATCCCCCTGCTACTTCCCAGGCATCCCCTGCCCACGCTCCCATCCTGGGGAAGGGGAGCGCCCCAGCCATGCTCCAGAGACCCGGAACCATTCAGCTGGTGGGCATTTATGGAGTATTTGTCATCGAAACTAAGCGAGCAAGTGTCTGTCCTCATTAAAATCTTCAGCCTCACTCAACTGTCACATTTTTAAAGCTGTTGACTGATGCAGCCCTCAGGTCACCATGGCAACGGGATGCAGTACCCAGGCAAAGATGCTCTTACTCTGTCACCCCTCGAGTGACCCACTTCTACCAAAAAAAAAAAAAAAAAGTTTGCATTCGAAAAAAAACCCTTTCAGGAGAATATTTTTCTTGCCTCCTGCCACGCTCACTTCCTGCACTGCCGAAGGCGTCAGGAGCGCACAGAGTAAACCAGGGGAGTGACACAGAGGGGAAGTCACACCAACAACTCTGCAAATACCGGGGAGAAGGACCCTGTGGCACCCCACAGCTTTCCTGTACCCTGTCAGGGGGGTCTCCCACAGCACCAAAACACCCACAAGCTCCAGGGAAGGTCTCTGCTGCCAAATTTGGTGCTGACTTCTTCGGAAATCACCGCGGGACCACTGGTGTACAGGAACTTCCACTGCAAACCCTCTTGCATCCTGCAGCCCTCAGGACTATGCTGGGTGGGGATGCAGGAGAACAGTAGTTCCCCCAAATCCCTGAGCCCACTGAAAGCAGGATGTTTACTTTAGCCACCCCCAAACAATGGATGTGAGGGAGGGACAAGATTGAAACTGGGGTGGGAGTCCCCTGTGCTGGGCTTTGGGGGGCTCTGGGCAGAGTGGGGCAGCTTCACGCCTCGAGCCTCCCCCACCTGCCCTTAGAGCTTTCTCACCACCCCACTGCCTCCTCCCAAACACCTAATCCCCATTTTCCCTCGCCTGGCTCTGTCCCCTACCCCCACCCCAGCCCCTCAGCGTAACCTTACCCCTCCCTGGAAATATTTAAAGATAAAAAGCGGGGAGACAGGGGGAAGGAAAGCGGCGACAATGAAGTTCTCATGGGGGATTATTGGTGTGTAATTGAGCAATATCCATGGTAACAAGCAAATCTGCACGCGTTAAAAAATTAACCTGACCTACTTCGAGAAATTCTGCCATCTCGACAGGGCACTGAGGGCTGTCCATCCCCTGAGACCCGGCCTGCCAGTCCCACTGCTGGCAGCAGCAAAGCCCCGGTGCTCCTGGGGATGAGATGGGAAGCTTTTGTGCGAGGGAGATGTTCCCTCCAGCAGGACTCCTGCCGGCAAAGCAGCGTTGAAGTTGCCCAGCAGAGCTCAGCCCCATTATCCCATGGCCATCGGGATGGAGCAGGGTCCCCAGGATGAGATCTGCTGCTTGGGATCTGGCCCCGCTGGGATGAGAAGGAGTGAATTTCCAGGTCACTGCATGGTAAGGAATCACAACAGCTCCCTGCAGCGGGTCTCAGCGGGACCTCAGGAGGGTGGCCAGCCCAGAAGAAAGGCCATGGCACCCTGAAAGTGGTATTTTTGGGATCACACATCCTGTTTCCCTAGAATTCATGGGGCAAAGCAAGATGTGGGGCCAGGAAAGTGCAAACCAAGGGTCAAAGGCAACAGTGGGACAGAGAATGACTCCCCTGATGAGGGGGCTGATGGTTTTACAACGATCACCCACGGGAAAGTTTCAGTCAGGGTGAGCGCAGTGGGGACCCCTCCAGCCAACTCACATCCCTCTCCACCACTGGGTGAAGCAACCCTAGCTCTGGCCATGCCCACAGCCCGATCCATACCCCTGCCCAGATGCTCTCTGCAGCTCCTGTAAGGCTCCCAGGAAGGCTGGTGCAGGTTCACCAGCACAGGGGCGAAGTCCCCCAGGGAGTGCCCAGGGGACAAAGGTCTGGCTCCAGCCCAGGGGGAGAGCAGAGCCACATGTCACCCCAGTACAGCTGCAAACACCGCCAGGGCCAAAATTCACACGCATGGGGACACCCAACAGCATCGCCCAGCCCAGGCACCTTTGCCCTGCCACCCACGATGTTCCCAGGGAGGAGACTGCCGTAACATCAACACAACCATTTTGAGACCACCACAGTCGAGCCCACCAACGTGGGGGCTGCAGTAGTGGAGACCAAGCTGGTGCAATGGTTGAAATCCTGCAGAGACCCTGGTGGTCTCAACTGTGTGGTCTCCACAAGGGGGGTCACCATGATTGAGACCACTGGGGTGGAAGCCACCCAGGTGAACATCACGGTGGTGCGATGGTCTCCACCATGGCAGTCACCATGGTCAAGAGCACCTCATTTGAGACTACTGGGGTGGAGACCACCGTGGCATCGTGCCACCCCCCCACCCAGCCACCCACACTGCCCCAGCCACTCCCAGCACATCCCCCTGCCCTCCCCACACCGCCACCATTCCCAGCAGCCCTGTGCTCATGCTTGCTAAATATCTGCCCCTGCTTTTAAGTGAAAAGAAGCCGATTCAAGCCAAAGCCCCCTGACACTCCTCCTGTCACACCCAGAAAGACCCGGGGTGGGTTGATGCTCCCAGCTCCCGCCCGCTGTCCCCGCTGCAGCTGGAGGGTGCCACGTCCCCTTTGACAACTCGCCAGTGCCGACCACGGTGGAGCAGCAGAACGTCTGGCTGCAAACCCCAAGGGCAAGAAAACATCACCCGGGCGAGCGAGGGGGCACAAGGGGCTTTCACCGCACGTGTTCCCCCTGGAAGAGCCGCCCAGCACCGAGGCAAGCCAGGACAAGCCGCCGCTCCACCGCCGGCAGTGAAGTCTCCCAGCAGCGCCGGACGCTGGCTCCCGCTCAGCCAGCCCTGGGGTTCCCCACCTTGTCCCCGTCGTCCCCAGCTCCCCCCAGCCCTCACCTCAGCCAGAAGAAGCTGAGCATTTGCGGGAGGTGTTGAGGCGACGGCCGGCTCGGAGGAGAAGCGTCCGGACACCTGCGGGCGCGGGCGTCGAGGCCAGGCTGGCGCGGAGCCCTGGGACGGGGCCAGCGCACACCCCCTCCCACTTCCTTAAATATGGTCACGCATAACTTTTCTTAAGGTAGCGCTTGGCAGATCTGCTCTCGCCTGGAAAATGGCCGGCGCTCTGGAGGTTGGCTCTGGATGCAGGAGGGAATGCGTCGGGCTGGCTGCAGAGCCAGGGAGCGCGGCGGGAGGCACCGGCGCGCTGCCAGCAGCTCTGCGGAGCAGGGTGCCGCCGGCTTCCTTCATCCCTCCCCAGGGAACAGCCCCTGGTATGAGGTCCTGGGTCCCCTCCCCAGCTCACTCATCATCTTCTTTTCCCCCCATCACCTCAGCAAGGGGCACTCAGTTAAACTTGCCTGAAAATATCTGTATTTCCCCCAGAGCCGCAGCTGCTGACACCAAGCTCACTGTCCGGAAGAGCCTTGGCAAACTTATCCAAAGCCAATCCAATCCACAAAACTGCTCCCTGGCCCTGCTGCCTTTGAAGTACCTCTAACAGGGCTTATCAGAAAAACCTTTTTTTTTTTTTTTTTTGAAACAAGGAAATAAAGCGCAAATTGCCGCGTCACCGCATTAATGACTATTGGGTTTAGGGGTGAAGTTGTTCTATTCCCATTTGATTTACACACTTTTACAAGTGAATCTTGGTGATTGACCTACAAGAGTTTGATCAAAGCTCCTGGCAGGCACCGGCAGCACAAGTATTGCCAGTGGAAAGCCAGGAGAGAAATAATTAAGCAAATTCAACAGGAAACACAGGAAACAAGGATTCTTTTCTTTTCTTTTTTTTTTTTAGTAAGAATAACAAAGCACTGGAACAGAGCAAAAGCCCCTGCCTCGGCGACCTAAATATTAGGCTGGACGTGGAAAATGCCCATCAAAATCCTAGACCTGGGCACAGGTCAGGTGGGACACCTGGATACCTCTGCGAGGGCTGGGCCAGGCAGTGATGGAGCTGGGGCCCTGCTCAGGATGATGCCCCCCCGAGAGGATTTGGAGCCTTTGGGGGATGGAGGAAGCAGCACTGCATTGCACCAGGTGATTGATCCGATTATGGTGATGGAGATTCCCTCTGGAAGAAGACTGTTGCCTGAGGACTTTAACCCCACTGAGCATTCACTGCTCAGCTACCTGTATAAAATCTGGAATTCTTCATTCCAAGAGTGGGGACAGGGAGGCCCCTCTTCCCCGCACAACCTCTTCCATGTCTTGCAGGTACCTTTGTGCACCCAAATGCGATTAAATTCCATCATTTCAGAAAACAACATTCCCTTTATGGGACAGCAAATAAGATACTTCTCACAGTAAATTCTCTCTGGAACAGCAAATAAGATATTTCTCACCAAGATGGTTTTCTACCCTCTTGCAGCAGTCCAGGTGCCCTGCAAACCAGATTGCAGTAAGCATCCTCCAGAAGATCTCCCCACCTTTAGCGCAGAGGCCCCTGGCCAGGAAGCTCTTCAGGGATCTCTCACTCCCTCCTTAGAACTGTTTGTTTCTGCAGCCAGAGATTAGGATCAAAAGGTTTGTTCCATGCAGGGAAAATGATTCTTCCCACTCCTCAGAGTCAGAGGGAACGGCACAATTAGAAACACTTGACCCATGCTGGAGCCTCCAAACAAAAGTTGCAAAGAGACGGTTGATGTTTTGCAGGCCCAATTAGCATAATGTTGTAATTCCCAAGCTCTCATGCTGCCTGCATCCCTTCGCCCCGGCCGCCCAGCGAGCGCGAGCCGGCACCAGCTCCTTCCTTCTGATCCATCACCATATGCCCGTCTTTTACAGTTCTTTGGTGCGTGATGCTCAGAGAGTGGATAATTAGCTAAATGAATTAATTGACATTCATACTTGTAATTAGCAACCGGTTACAAGCAGCTATTCTCCTTGGGACAGCTAAAATTTCTGAGGGATTGGTGTTAAAACACTGGAAAATCGTTCAGGGCAAATAGCGAGGGCCACGCGCGCTCGTGGCGCCCGGGTTCTGCCTCGGCTGTAAAAGCCACCGCACGGTAAACAAGCCCGTGCAAAAGCTGTGGAACGTGTTGGATATGCCACTGCTGTTCGGGAGGAGGAGAACTTTCCAGCTTCGGAAGAAATCCGGGCCAGATGGGCGGCCTCCAGCCGGCAGCTCCCACCAGCTCCCGGCTAACCCTTTCCACCCCCAGTTACCGGAGGGTTCGCAGCGAGGCCCCGGCAGTGGAGGCTGCTCATGCAAGGCGATGGGAATTGGATGTCGTGAGTGTTAATTAAACCATTAATTACTGCTGAGAGGGGGGGAAAAAAAGTGACCTATTGGTTTTATTGCCTCTTGGAGTAGTTGGGAGGATGAATTGCTCAGGGGTTCGGCAGTGGGCGAAAGGGGCTACGGCATGAGGCAGATCTTTGCTGAAATTTACATTTTCTCAGATTTTAAGGGGGTGCTGGTGAGGACCAGTATGGTACTAGTGCAGCCACAGCTAATCCCAGTACCCTGTGAGGCCAGGAGTGGGATCCACACCAGGGACAGGGCTAATGGAGATTGACAACCCAGTCCTCTATTTGCTGCTGGGGGAGATCACAACACCAGAGGCTTGGACAGATTTTCAGGGTGCCCCAAACTGCCCTTAGCAGGATCCCACTCCCAATCATGGGGTGCAGTCATCACCCACAAACCCCTGGCCACACAGTCATGAACAATGAGCACTCACGGCCTCTGGAGTCACAGTCCCTGAGAGGGGATGTCCAGGGGACCCCACGCCCCCAGCATGTACAGGGGGGGGGTGAGCTGAAGGTCTCTTCTCCCTGGAAAATGCCCCCCAAAACCTGGGTGCTGATGGGAAGAAGGGAGGGCAGCACACAGGCATCGCCATACAAATGGCTCGTTATGGAAAAGATGAGAAGAAGTGATACTAATGCACTTCATAAACCAAACACTCCCATCATCTTGCTGCATCAGGAGCTCTGCACCACCAGGGAGGAGAGCCTGGGCTGGGGGTCATGTGTATCCCGAGCAGGGGAGGATGAGCCCTCCAAACACTCAGGGACCAGCATTGGGGTGCTCTGCCCTGAACCAGCCTCCCATCCTGCAGGTTCTGCTACCCCATGGATGGCAGGATGAGGTGATGGGACAGGGTGATAGGACAGGGTGGTAAGCTGGCACCCACGAGCCAGGGTCTCCCTCAAATAGGGGCTCTCCCACAGCTCCTGGCACAGGATTAGGGCCACATCACTCTGCCAGGAGTCCTGTTCTTGGCTCCTCCGAGCTATCAAAGCTTTAGATTTCCCTGGCAGCGCCTGGAGTTTAAAGGCTGGGGAAAGGGACCAAAAAAAAGCTGATCTCAGAAGCGAGGCAGTGGGAAAGGCTGGGCCAAGGAGCTGTCATGCCACCCCTTCAACTACTACACACCCCAGTACATTCTCAAGCACACGGGCTGCACATAAGATAGCAGGGAGGCTAATTTTTCTTTAGCTGCAGGCAAAAAAAAAAATTCAATTACAAGGTAACCTATTTTTCAACTTTTCCACTGGTATTTACTTAATTTCAAGGCCAGCTTGCCCGCCCCACAACAGAGAGGATGAGAGAGGTCCTGTGCTACTGGGCTGAGCTGGGCTCTGGCTCACTGTGAGGTTTAGTTTGGGTTTAATTCAAAGACCAAAGCCCAGAGCAATGGGGGTTTGTTTGAACAGGCCAGCGTGTGACACTGGGCACCCATTCAGCATCCAGCTGTGATGGAAATGGGGAGCACCAGGGGCTCCTTGGTGCTTGCACAGAGGCAGGGAAAGGCCAGTGGGAAACAGGACCTTCTGGAGAAGGTTTGGCGGGTGCTGGTGGCCCACGTGGGCAGGGCCCACACGGGCAAGGGGGTCCATGGGGACAGGGATAGCCCCGGGGGTCCACAAGAGCAGGGGGAATCCCAGGTGATCCACAGGGACAGGAGCACTCACGGGGTATATGAGGACAGGGCCATCTCAGGGCAGTCCATGAACACTTGGACATCCTGAGGGGTTACACAGGCACAGGACACCCGTGGGCACACAGGGACAGGGACANAGGCCAGCGTGTGACACTGGGCACCCATTCAGCATCCAGCTGTGATGGAAATGGGGAGCACCAGGGGCTCCTTGGTGCTTGCACAGAGGCAGGGAAAGGCCAGTGGGAAACAGGACCTTCTGGAGAAGGTTTGGCGGGTGCTGGTGGCCCACGTGGGCAGGGCCCACACGGGCAAGGGGGTCCATGGGGACAGGGATAGCCCCGGGGGTCCACAAGAGCAGGGGGAATCCCAGGTGATCCACAGGGACAGGAGCACTCACGGGGTATATGAGGACAGGGCCATCTCAGGGCAGTCCATGAACACTTGGACATCCTGAGGGGTTACACAGGCACAGGACACCCGTGGGCACACAGGGACAGGGACACCCACGGGAGGGGGCACAGGACACACGTGGACACAGGGACACAGGACCCCGGGGGCACACGGGGACAGGGACCTCCCAGGGGGATACATGGACACAGGACCCCGGCGGGACATAGAAACCCCCCGGGGAACACAGGGCCACAGAGGGCACACAGGGACAGGGGACCCGTGGGGGACACACGGACACAGGACACCGGGGGCACACAGGGACAGGGGACCCGTGGGGGACACACGGACACAGGACTCCGGCGGGTCCGAGCGGTACCGGTGCCGCTGCGCGCCGCCAGGGGGCGCCGTTGCTCCGAGCGGCCGCGCGGCGCCCCCCGCTCCCCCCCCGCTCCCCCC
>WBMZ01002733.1:0-21729 GCA_013400975.1 Atrichornis clamosus
GGGGCAAGGAGTGGGGGGACTGGGCTATGGGGGGGGGGACAAAGCTATGAGGGACAAGGCTATGGGGGACTCGGGGCTATGGAGGGGCAAGACCTGGGGGGAACAGGACTATGGCGGGGGCAAGGATTCAGTGGTAGGGAGAGGACTGTGGGGAGGGTGACAGGGCTTTGGTCGGTCAGGATTATGGGGGGTGTCAGAGCTTTGGGGAGGGTCAGGGCCATGGGAGGGAAATTAGGGCTGGGCAGGGGATGCTCTGGGGTGCAACAAACTCCATCCACTGCCCCCACCTCAGCCCCCCAGCCTGGGGATGTGGCTCGCAGCTGAACTCCTTCCCTGTGCCCTGAGGCTGTCCCGGGGATCAAAACCCCTTCTGGATTGGGATGGGTGGTGGGTGGTCTTGTCCCTGGCCCAGGACAGGGCCACAGGGAGAGTCCCTGGGGCCAGGTGGGACAAGTCCAACCCACCGGGTTCCAAACTTGGGCTCAGCCTGGCTAAACTGGAGCAAACACTGTGAGGAGCCAGCCTGGGAGCTGGACTGGGGTTAACCTGGTTTTAACCCAAAATGGTTTCTCTGCAAGGTCATGGAGAGGGAAACAGTCACTGCCCAAACCAGGCTGCTCCCAGCACCCAGCGAGAGCCAGGCAGGAGCAAAACCCAAACCACAAATCACGTTCTGGGGAGAAACTATTCGTGGCCCCTGGGAGGCAAGTGGGGACGTGTGCGGGGAGGGGAAATTCCACTCGAGGGAATTTGTGAAGTGAGGGATGTTGGGGCAGGTGTGTGTGTTGGGAGGTCTCCCTGTCCCACTGTAAGTGAGCCCTCGCTCCTGCCAGGCCTGTGCCATATCCCAGGCCACGTCACAGCCCAGGCTGTGCCATATCCCAGGCTGTGCTGCATCCCAGGCTGTTCCGTATCCCAGCTCTGCCATATCCCAGCAGGTTTTGGGGGTCTGGATATTCTCCACAGCCTGTCCTGTGCTGCTGGCACAGGGGTCTCAGTCCACGATTCCCACTGGTGCTGCTGGTTCTGTCCAGCCTTCATCCATGTGCTTTTGGCTCTCGGTGTCCCTGTGGTGTCCCAGGTGTTGATCCTGGTGCTGGTGCCATCGGAGGGGCAGTGCCAGGTGCTGTTCCACAGGTGCCACTGCCCAGGTGAACACCTGGCCCCCATTTGGGGTGGGGGTCTGCCTGATCCGGAGAATCGCAGCCCCTTCCTCGACTGTGAGTGTTCCACGTCCCACGAGGAGGAGGAGGAACTGTGCCGTGGAAATAAACCCCATAAAACCGCAGGACATGCAGGGAGTGTTCATTGTGTTCTTCCCCAGCTCTGGAGCCCCCCGGCCGATCTCCCACCTGCTTTTACGAGGCCCCTTTCCGTGTTCTTCAGACCCCCCAGCCCCGGCTGTGTCCCAGCTCCACGCGAGGTTCGCCCCGGAGCTGCCCAGGGCTCTTTTCAGGCTGGTTTGCCCAGACCGGGGCTGCAGGTGCAGGTTTGGGGTGGTCTGAGGGCTTCGTGGGTGCAGGTCTGGGTCTCTGGGGGTCTGTGAATACAAGCCTAGGGGTGCTTGGGGTTCCATGGGTGCAGGTCTGGGCTCCGTGGGGCTCCGTGGGTGCCGCCTGCGGGGTGCATGGGGTCCATGGATGCAAACCGAGGTCCGTGGAGGTCCGTGGGTGCCGGTCAGGGCTCCGTGGGTGCAGGTTTGGGGTCCGCGGGTGCCGCCAGCCCCCCGGCCGTGCCCGGTCCCGGTGTCCGCCGCCCCATCCCCATCCCCGCAGCCCGAGCGGGGCCGGGCCCGCCCCGTTCCGGTGACGGCGCGGGCGGGCCGGAAGCGCGGGGGGGGCGCGGCCGCCCCGCTCCCGTCCCGGTGCTGCCGGTCCCGGTCCCAGCCCGGCCCCGCCATGCGAAAGTTCTTCCAGGAGATCAAGGCCGACCTGAAGTTCAAGACGGCGGGGCCCGGGCAGAAGCTCTCGGAGCCGTCCCGGTACGGGCTGGGGGGACTCTCCGGTAACGCCACCCCCGCGCACCACCGGCCCCTCCGCGGCCGGTACCCCCTGCCCCGAGCCCGGTACCCCCCGGCCCGAGCCCGGTACCGCGCGGGGCGCGGGGGACACCGGGCTGGGACCGACGATATCGCCGGGCCCGGGGCCCGAGCGCCCCTTCCCCGGGGGTGTCACCGGCGGGTGGGCGGGCACGAGGGGTCACCGAGCCCGTGTCCCCCGTGCCAGGGCCCCCAAGGAGAAGCCGAAAGCCGAGGCGGCCCCGAGGCCCCGTCAGGCCCCGACGGATGAGGCGCAGAGGGCGGCGGCCGCGGCGCTGGCCCGGCTGGAGCTGAAGCCCAAGGGAAAGGCACCTTCGTCCTCCCAGGAGGCCATCAAGAACCAGGGTAGGAGCGGGCTGGGGGGAACTGTGGCTCCGGCAGAGCCCCGGGACAGCGATCCCGACTGGAAAACTGCCCGGGTGCGGCTCTCGGGGGTGTTTTGGGGCAGCTGCTTGAGTGTCATGGAAATGGGGTCACGCTCAGCGCTGGGCCGGGACACAACACCTGGGCAGGTGTTTGCTTCCCCAGGGCAGCGCTGAGCTGTCCAAGAGCCTCTGGAATCTGCTGAGCCTTCGCTCCAACCGGGATTTGTGTCTCGTAGTGAGGAAAGAGCTGATGGCCGAGGCAGCTGCCAGCGAGAAGGGGGTCCCTGTGGAGGAAGAGGTGAGGGAGATGCTGCCATTCCCTGCTCAGCACCCCTCAGGGATGTTCTCCCTGTCCTGTGTGGACCTGCCAGGGTATTTATAAACATAACCCCCCTCAAACCTCCCTGCACTCAGTCTGGCGCCTGGTTTTATCTCCTTTAGGAGCAGGAGGAGGAAGGGGCAGCTGCTCCCTCTGTCTCGGGGGTTTATTTCATCTGCCCCTTGACCGGTGCCATTGTAAGGAAAGACCAGAAGGAAAAGCACCTCCGAGAAGCCATCCAGGCAGTGAGTGCTTCCCTTCCTCCTCTTTAACCCCCTTTGTGCCATGGGTCCCCTCCAGCAGTGACCTCCCCAACCCTCCCCCTTCTCCCTGTAAAATCTTCCCTAGGACAATTTCACTTTACCTCTTAAATCATCTTTAGTCCAACCCACAGGGGGTTTATTTTAGTTGGGGTGAGCTCCTCCCTGAGCAGCTTCTCTCCTTCTCCTCCAGTATCACTCCGTGGACCCCGTGGCTGCTTCCATCATGGAGATCCACACCTTCAACAAGGATCGGGAGAAGGTCCGGCTGGGCGTGGAGACCATGGCCAAGTGAGTGGGCTCTGGCGTGGGACTGAGGGCATGGGTAGCTCATCCCTTCCCAGCTGGATTTTCTGACTGTGCTGCAGGCAAAGTCTTTTTTTTTTTTGGAAGAAAACTGAACTCTTGAACCACCCAAATTGTCAATTGACCTAATGCCAGCATCGTGGCAGAGCTGGTTCACTAATTCAAGGTGTGGGAGCTGCTGGTTGTCTGCTTTGGCCCCAAAACACTGATGGATTTTACTTTCCTGAGTTTCTCAGCTTTTTTCTCTGTGAGGAGTACTGTGAGGTCTCTCAGTTTCCTCTCTCACCTTGGAGTAGCACGTCCTGCTCCCATCCAGGCGGTGCATTCCTCTTCCTGCAGGTACCTGGATAATATCTACCTCCATCCAGAGGAGGAGAAATACCGGAAAATCAAACTGCAGAACAAGGTGTTTCAGGTGAGCTCAGCCTCCCGCAGCTGCTCAGCCTTGGAAAGCCCTTGCTTGGAGCAAACTCCATCTAAATCCTGTCCTTTTCTTCCAGGAAAGGATAAGCTGCTTGGAAGGGACACACAGATTTTTCCAGGCTGTTGGGTTTGAGACACAAACACTGCCTGTTCCTGGACAAGGCAAGAACCCGGGGTGTTAATGTGGGGTCAGGGCTTTGCGGGGGTGCTGAGGGAGGCAGCTGAGAGCTCCACAGGCTGGAGCAAAGGTTGTCACTCCGAGGCTGGAACAAAATCAGCCGCTCCGCTGCAGATTCCTTGTCAAGACCCCACATTTTCCTGGAGATCCTTGTCCCTGTGTCACTGCTGTAAAGACCTCACACCCCATCCTTTGGCTGCAGAGACCTCGGAGGAGTACTACGTGCTGAAGGAGGAGATGCTGAGCCGGCTGGAGGACCTGAAGGACTGCAAGGAGCAGCTGCTGAGCTCGGAGCCCGTGCGGGCGCAGCTGCACCGGCAGCTCACGGTGTTCGGGCCGTCGGCCGCGGCCGCGCGCTTCGAGCTGCCCCACGACTTCTTCAACCTCACGGCAGAGGAGCTCCGGCGCGAGCAGCGGCTCCGGTGAGCGCTGCGGGACCAGCAGGGGCTGCCAGCCAGGAGCTCCCGCCTCGCCTGGGTGCCTGAAAGGGTCTCTCCCCGCAGGACAGAGGCGGTGGAGAAGGCGTCGATGCTGAGGACCAGAGCCATGCGCGAGAAGGAGGAGCAGAGGGAGATGAGGAAGTACAACTACACCCTGCTCCGGGTGCGCTTTCCCGACGGATACATCCTCCAAGGTAACAGAGACCCCTCGCCCTGTCTTTGTGCACCTCCAGAAGCTTCTCAGGGTACTTGGAGTGTAAGGAGCTGGGTAACAAAGTGTGCCGAAGGCAGCCGGTGGAATAAAACACCACAAAACCACAGTGGGGAAAGTTGCTCCAAGACCTCTTCCCATCTCCTCAGGGAGCTCCCAAGCCCTCCACCTGCTCAGGGTTGGGATTTTAAGCCGAGATTGAACAGAGAGGGAAGAATCTCAAGGCATCATTAATTAAAGTCTGCTCTTCCCAGGCCTCTGGAAACAAGCTGGACTCATTAGATCAGTGTGTGACAGCAGCCAGCATGAGGCTGCCTGTGTGGTGTCAGCTGTACAACAGCATAAATCCTCTTCAGATTTTCCGGTAGAACTCTGGAAATCATTTCAGGCTTTCCCAGCTCTTTGTTACAGGCTGGCAGGGGCTTGCAACAATTGAATATTTTTCTTTGGGGATTCTGCTTTTATAGTTTTCAGTTAAATCAGGCTGGCTGTGTGGCAGGGAAGTAGTTGATCAAGTCAGCATCAGTAGGTGAAGCCGCACGGAACTGACCACAAAAGGTTAGATTTTGGTAAATGCCAGACTCTCTCACCTTGTTTTCTCATGGCAGGGACTTTTTATGCACGAGAATCAGTATCTGTGCTCTACAGCTTTGTGAGAGAAGCACTCCGAGATGACTGGCTGCCCTTTGAGCTCTTGGGACCCGGAGGTCTCAAACTGACTGATGAGAGCTTGGCCTTCAATGAATGTGGGTTGGTGAGTGAAAAAAATCATGGTTGGTACCTCCCAGAGTGTCTTGAGGTTGTCAGTCTTCTGCTGCTCAGAGCCTGGGGAGAAGTTTGTGTCCTTTCAGAGCCCCAGGCTGTGCTCTGGCCCCTCATTTTAAGCTCAAACAAAGCTTGGGGGCTGCGGGGGCTGGAGGGAACTGCAGGGTCCCCTCCTGGAGCCAACAGCAGCTCTGCCAGAGGCAGAGCATCCGCGCTGGGAAAGAGGGTATGAACAGAAAGCCCAAAGTAGCATCCCCGAAAAGCAGCTTCTTGCAGAAATCCGGCCTTGTCCTTTTTAGTTGGAGCTGTTCCAGGTCCATGTTCTAAACTCAAAGGGAAGCTGTGGCAGTCCCATCCCCAGGAGTGTCCAAGGCCAGCTGGGGCCAGCCTGCTGGAGGGGAGGAGTCGCTGCCCGTGGCAGGGGTGGGACTGGACGTGCTCTGGGATTCCCTGGCTCCCCAGCCCTGCCCTGGTGCTGTGGTCAGTAACGTGCCTGTCCTGTCCCAGGTGCCCTCGGCCCTGCTGAGCCTGGCCTGGGACGCCGCGGTCATGGCCGACATCGAGGCGGCGGCGGAGGAGCAGCGCAGCCCCCTCCGGCCAGAGCTGCTGGCCAGCGTCCAGACCCTCTCCTGAAATAAAGGCCAGTGGAGTCAGTGCTGCTGGGTTTAGACTCTTCCCTCCTTTTCCCAACAGACCGTGGGAGCTAGGTGAGCTCAGAGGTGACGCTGGTTCGGCTCTGCAGAGCGGGGCTGGGCTCCGCGGTCCCCTCACGGCTCCAGACACACAGGCAGCCTCTCTCTCTCCCAGTAGGACACTGGGCTGCTCTGGGGGGCTTTAAACACTGAGCAGGGACTGCCTGAGGTGTTCCCAAGGCAGTGGTGGAGCAGGGATGAGGTGCTGTTAGGCTGGATTACCAACCTGAGCATGGCGATGGGGCTGGGTTTAGAACTCAGCTTTCCCTTTTGCTTCTGTGTGCACTGTAACTCCTGGTGGAGTGAATCCATTTGGATAAAGTTACACTCAGTCTGATTAAATGGAATTATTTAAAGATTCAGTTCTGATCCGAGTTATTGGAGTTGCATTGTTGTTGCAGGTTTGAAATGTCAAACCAGTCAGTGCTGGGGCTGGCACTGGTGGTACTGGTGCAGCACGGCCACCTTCCCTTCACAGACCAGGCACCAGGAACGGCTCCTGGTGGTGCCCACGGGGGAGATAACAAACCTCAAAGTACAGCCAGGCTTTTAAGGAGCTGATCAATAACTGACAAATCATATGAAGTTAAAAGCCCCAGCAGGTTTGTTTGAGGTAGCATCAAGTTTGGTGCCAGCTCAGTCCTTTATACCTCAGTCCTAAAGTTTTTCTGTGGGATAGAGACCTGCTCTGCTGAAGACTGACAATCTGCCCCTGACCTGTAATTCACTGCAGCCTATCCCAAAATAAAGAGAAACGATGCACTTTTCCTTTTCCAAAGGTAAAGCCCTGCCGCTGTTCTCTGGAGCAAGTAAGACCACAAACAGGATGGTAAAAGAGCATAAATTCATATATAATTGTACATCATTTATACCCAAGGCCACGCTGTACAACATTATGAACAGTCATTCCCCCAGTGGCATCACAATAAGCTTATTCCAAAATCCCCCAGCTACTTTTAGAGATAACTTAGATACCTTCCATTACAAAGAAGTATCAAAATTTCAATAATGCTTTATTAAGAACAGATTAATATGCAGAATTTTTTTTAAAAAGAAGCTAAAAAGCTAAAACTAAAAATTTAAGCTTCCATCTGGTCTGAAGCAGAACAAAGTGCTGTCTTCTCTTTACAAGAAATGTGGAATACTTTCAAGTATCTTGGTCAAAGATACACAGGGTTTAAAATTTTCTAGCTCATTCTACATACATACAGAGAAGTTAGTAGGCATTTTTAGTCTCAAACTGTATTAGATGGGCTGACCATGCTGGTGTCCTGGTGAGCAGCTCTTGTGCCACTGGATTCTGTAGAACCTGCAAAGGAGAAAATGTGTTGGGTTTGATTTGTTTTATGAATATCCTCATTAATCCAGTAGAATTTGACTACTTTATGTTTTATCTGTCTTAGCTTCCTGCATCTGTTGTGAGCCTCCTTTTCAACACTATTTAAAAACTGGTTTTAATACTGGCTTCGTATTTAATAGCACCGATCCAGAATAAAAATCACTTCAACCATAAAAAGGATTTTCATAATCTTTTCAGTGCTATAGAGTCAGGCAGAGCCAAACAAATAGAGCTGCATGTGTGTCACCAGAGCCTGAGGGAGGGGAGCTGCTCAATGGCATCCTCAGAACAAGAGGTGACAAACCTGAGGCGAGGTTTCCATCTCAGAGCCTGGTAATAAGCAAAAGCAGCTTAAGATTAAAGCCAAGCTTCTTGTCAAGCAGCTCCACTGTCTGTTTGGGGAGGGGAGAGGATGTAGCACCAGCTCAGAGGGAAAGGAGAACCCAGATAAAGTCTGGAATGGGTCAGACACTGCAGAATTTATGTGCACGAGCCCTCCTGTGTCAGAGGAGCTGCCCAACACAAACCCACTTTCCTCAGGGCAGGTTGGGAGAGCTCCACTGTGAGCAGGAAGAAAGAGCTCAGAGGTTTGGAAACCACATCACGTGCTTGGTGTCAGCTCACTGATCTGTGTGATCACGTCCAAAACCTCCCTGAGATGAAAGGAGCTGCTCCACATCCTCATCCCACCGCGGCCCGAAAGGACACGCTGCAGCGGAGGGGCTTTGAAGCCATTTTCCAGGGGACAGCTGGGACACAAACACAAACTGGGACACAAAAGCCACGGCTCAGGCTGTGGGGCAGAGCAGCAGCTTGGCTGTTCCCTGATGTTACCTCCCTCGGACAGTCTGCACCTTCAACAGGGGTGACAATCCAGGCCCTGCCAGTCCTGGAAGGGCTCTGAAGGCCCCAGGGACCAGCAATATTTACCAGTAATTAGTGAATGTTCCCTTTTGTTCCCAGAAATAACCAGGTACCACTGGCAGCCAAGTGCCAGTCACAAGAACTTTGTGTATTGAGGCAATGGGAGGAGGAGGAGGAGGAGGAGGGAGGAGAAGGCAAGAGCAGGTGAGAAGACCATAAATAGCAAAGGAGCATCTAGAAAAAAAAGATAAAAAGCAGGAGTATCTAAAATAAAACATCCAGAGAGAACAGCTCAAGGAATGGCGAAAAAGGGGCAGAAAAATCCCAAGTTTAGCTGCACACTGTTCCTGCTCCCTTGGGGGAGTGCCAAGAGGCTGCTATCCATTCCCCTTCCCACCTTTTCCTGGCTGTACATCCACAATCATGCAGTCGTCGTCTTCCTCCTCTTCCTCGGTGTCTGCCTGAAATCCATCCAGCTCTGCAGCCTTGGGGGAAAGAACAGGTGCCAGGTGTGAGGGCAAGGGGAGGCTGTGAGGCACAGGCAGCCCTGGCAGGTGGGCACACGGGTGGGGAAGGAAGAGCAGCAGTGCCCAGCTCCAGCAGGCACTGGCTTGTGACAAAAGGCACGGAGTGGGAGACGGGCCAGGCTCCTGCTCCAGGATCCTTCCCTCTCACGAGGAGCTGAGCAGCCCCCGCAGCACAGGCAGCTCCAGCCTCCATGGAAATCTCACTCCTGCCGGGTTTTTGGAAGGGAAATCTCTCCCCCCTCTGTTGATTATTTTCACAGAACCACAGAGGTTGGAAAAGATCTCCAGGATCATCGTGTCCAAGCACTAACCCAGCACTGCCAAGGCCACCACTGCCCCGTGTCCCCAGGTGCCACCTCCACATGGATTTTAAATCCCCCCAGGGACTGTGACTCCACCACTGCCCTGGGCAGCTGTGCCAGGGCTGGACAACCTTGTCCATGAAGAAATGTTCCCTAATCTCCAACCTAAACCCCTCTGGTGCAACGCGAGGCTGTTTCCCCATGTCCCGTTGTTCCCTGGGAGCAGATCCCGACCCCCCTGGCTGCCCCCTCCTGTCAGGGACTTGTGGAGAAGGAGNCTCCAACCTAAACCCCTCTGGTGCAACGCGAGGCTGTTTCCCCATGTCCCGTTGTTCCCTGGGAGCAGATCCCGACCCCCCTGGCTGCCCCCTCCTGTCAGGGACTTGTGGAGAAGGAGAAGGTCCCCCCTGAGCCTCCTTTGCTCCAGGCATCCACTTTGGATGTTTTCTCCCTTCTGAAGATGGAAAATTACTTTTGCTTGTCAAGTGTGGAGCATGTTTTCCCCCTGACTCCTCCTCATCCTTGCCCATTAGCTTTTCTTCAGGCAGTGCTGACAGTCCTTCCCTGGCTGCCCAGGTTTTCTGCCATGGGAAAAGTCCAAATTCCCTACTTGGAATCAAGAAAATGGAACCCAAACTGAAGTTGCCCAGCTGTGAGTGTTTGTTGGGGTTTTTTTCCCTTGAGGTGGAACAGGAATGAAAATCCTGGTCCCCATCCCCTACAAACTGTTCCAAGCCAAGACATTTTCAATTTTTATCTTTCAATAAAGTCCCAGTTCTCAGATTAAACCCCTCCTACATGTGGGCAGGTACTGCCCACTTCAGTGCCAAATTTTGCTCTCCACAGCTTATGTAAGAGCACCTTTACTCACACAAGTCCTGGTGTGAGCTTCCCAGCAGAGGAACACGTGCCAGAGGGAGGACCTGGCAGCTGTGCCCTCCCAGCCATTCCCAGGCTCTCCCCAAGCTCCAGCCTGGCTCCACAGGTAGGATGGGATCTCGATACCTGAGCAGGGCTGATTGAGACATCAGCCATGAATGGCTCTGGGGACTGTGACACCTTTGCTGGGAGCTGCACCTCACCAGCACAGCTTTCAGAAGCTTTGAAGCATTCAGGCTGGTGATGTAATTCTCCTGAAAGCCTTTGTTTTGCTATTTCTGCTCCCTTATAAGCTGAATTTCCAGTGGGTGCCAAGCAGAGACTTTTATCTCTGCCTTTATTTAGTGTACAAGAAAAAACCCAAGCAGATGGAGTTTGGGGGCTGAACAGCTTCTCACAAGTCTCTGATCTCTATCAATACCTGAATGCTGAGCTTTTTCAGTAGAAAAGCCAAAAAAGCCAAGAATAAATTGGGAAGGCAAAGCATAAAAAGCATCAAAAGCCTCCTCTGTGGTCCATGTTAGGGGGGTGGGACAACTTTGAGCTTTAAGGTCACCCCCATCCCAAACCATCCCGGGGTTCTGTCCTAACCTGGTGCACAGGCTGTGAGGGAGAAATCCACTGACAGGGATTTCAAAGCCTGCCCTGCATGGGGGCTTGGAGGCAAAAGGTTGGTAACACCAAGCTCCAGCACCTAAAGCCTCAACAGAGCATCCCAAGCTTTGGGGACCCAAGTGTGGCCGTGCAGTGCCTGAAGGGGCCAACAGGAAACATGGAGAGGGACTCTGGACAAGGGTCTGGGGGGACAGGGCACAGGGAGTGGCTTCCCACTGCCAGACAGCAGGATTAGGTGAGACACTGGGAAGGAATTCGCCCCTGTGAGGGTGGTGAGGCCCTGGAATGGAATTCCCAAGAGAAGCTGTGGCTGCCCCTGGATCCCTGGAAGTGCCCAAGGCCAGGCTGGACAGGGCCTGGAGCACCCTGGGACAGTGGGAGGTGTCCCTGCCCAAGGCAGGGGTGGCACTGGAGGGGATTTAAGGTCCCTTCCAACCCAAACCAGGCTGGGATTCCATGACCACATTTTTCAGTCATGATTAAGCTCCAGCACCACCTCTGGTCACCCTGAAAAGCAGAAGCAACAACAGGAAAACCACAACAAAGCTCACACGCAGCAACAACTGCAATTCCACCTCATGTTGTCCCTATGAATTACTGTATTTTTAAACCAGCTCTTGAAATGCAGCCTTATGTGTGTCAGGATGAGCTGGAGACTTTACAGACTATTATGGGGTGAGTTGCAGCACTTGGGAAGCACATTTAATCAGTTCCCATGCAAGTGCTGTAAGTCCTCAGCCCGGGCTGTACATCTGGCAGCCACAGGCACACATAAAAACCTGCACACAAATTACACACAGCTGTAAAACCAAGGCCAAGCAGACACTCCAACTATTCACAGCTTGGATGCAATCACTGCCAAATAGCAGAGAATGGGAGAACAGCAGGAGAGCAACGTTTCAATTGGAACAGAGAGTCCAAGCTGGAGACACACAAAAGAAACCCATCTCTTTAGTCACATCATTTGCCTCCTTTCCCCATAAAAAGGGTCTTCTTGCTGAAGGACAGTGTCTGTAGTTAACAGGCTGAGCTGGGGGGCAGCCCAGGGTGCGAACACACCCAACCCCACTCCCACCATTCCCAACTGAGGAAGAACACCCCGCCAGGAACTCACCTGCCCAGCATCCCGAGGCCTTTTCATGAACTTGGTGATGGACATGCTTCCCATGGCCTTCCTCTTGGCTGCCAGGGGGGTGGGCTGCAGGACAGCCGTGCCTGGCACGCTGCCCCCCTCCTCCTTCCCCGTGCAGGGCACCTGGGTGACGTAGTTCCACTGGCAGGGGACGGGGAGCTGCTCCTGCTCGAAGCTGCGGAGCACCTGGGCGTGCACGTACCAGCACATGCGGTACTCGGGCCGCTTCTCGTACACAGAGTTCTCCGAGATGATCCTCTTTAGCCTGGCCTTGGAGGGCACCCCGCTCTCCTCCCCGCCCGGGGTCTGGGGCCGTGGGGGGCTCCCGTCACCGCCCTCGGGGGCCACGTCACTGAACAGTCCCTGGCGGCAGCACTCCTGGAACTCCTGGATGATCACCTTGCTCCCGTGCACGTTCCCGTGCAGCAGCGGCAGGAGGTGGCCGAGGACTGCGGAGAGCAGAGGGGGCACACAGGGGTGGGGGAGAGCTGGTTACAGGCTGGAAAGGCCAGGGGGACAGAAAACCGAGCAGCAGAGCCTCTTCAGAGCAGGGAATGAGGCTGGGATTGATTTTAGAGATGGGACTGCCCGTGGAAATTGCGGCTGCCCCGTCCCTGGAAGCGTTCAAGGCCAGGTTTGGAGCAACCTGGGATAGTGCAAGATGTCCCTGCCCATGGCAGGGGTAGGACTGGATAATCTTTAAGGTCTTTTCCCATCCAGACCGTTCTGGGATTCCATGATTGTAACAGGAGCTAAATTTGATGTAGAAAACTCCCCCCCAATAATATCAACACCCCAGAGTGAAACCCTCACCCCTGGTGAGCCTTTGTGAGGTCTTCACATCTTGTGTTAATCAGGAGCAGGAGGAGCTCGGGACTGAAACCCAACACAAAACCAAACCCTCTGCCCCCAAACAATGAACAGGCTCAAGCCCATCCTAAATCTCAGCTTGGTCAAGTCTGGTTGGCTTTATTCCCTAGATTGCCCAGAGCAAGAGTTTTTGGAGAGGCACTGCCAAAAAACTCCTTTCCAAGAGCTCTCAGAGATTCCTTGGATTCTAGACTTGTCAGAAACAGGTCATTTTGAATCCAACACTCAATAAGCCCCTTCTCTCTCCACAGCAGAGTACAACAGTGGAAGTACGACTTAGCCCTTAGGTCTTACTTTGCTGATCTTTTGCTCTTTTTTTGCTACATTTCTGTATGTGCTGCTCCTCCTCTGCCACAGGTGGGTCCAGGACACAGGCTGTGAACTGCTGGAGAACCTTCAGGTCCGTGTTGGTGCTGTGGTCCTTTTCTGCCCTTTCCCAGATGCAGCCAATCTTCACAGGCTGGAGGACATGGAACCTCTTGCCCTTGGCTATCAGCTCATCCCACTCCTTTGCTTTCAGTTTCTGACGAACCTTCTGGTTCTCTGGATCACACTCCTGGAGCCACAGGACAGAAAGGACTCGTTACACCCATCCCAGGGGAAAATGGGAGCTTCTGAAAGCCAGCTGTGTCTCAGTTCCCTGAGCCACACAAGGCCCCTGAGCCGTGCAGATCCGAGGCAGTCCCAGCCCTGCCTTCGTGCCCTGCCAGTACTGACATTACACACCTCACTGCAGCCAGAGATGGAAACCCAGGGAGCCCCAGGTCACTGACCTCTGTCACACCTTCATCTTCAGATAGGTACCCATGGGGTACAAAAAACCCATCGTCCTCATCTTCGTCCTCTCCCTCCTCTTCATCATCCTAGGAATACATTTATTAGAAATTACACTGTGCAGTTGGTTCCCAAATCTGTCCTGCAGCCTGCAGGATCCTCACCTCTTCACTATGGGAGAGACTTTCCCCAGGTTCCTCCTCTTCCCACTCTTCATCACTGTCCACTTCATAGTCCAGCAGTTTCTGCAAGAGGCCAGCGAGTCCTTGCTGTGAACTGGAGAGCACCACACCAAACCCAGCCCAGGGTTTCAAGGCTGAGGGAATGTGCAAACCCCAGGGAATCCAGCCAAGCACATTCACTTCCAGAGCACAAAGAGGGAAGAATCTGAGGTGCTTACAGTGTCCTTGGCCCATGGATTCCTGGCACGGATCAGGGAGGTTTTCTTGTTCCAGGTGCCCCAGTAGGCAGGACGGTGATTCTCACTGAACTGCAGAAGTTTCATCCTGCCAAACTTCTCCCTCTCAGGAACAGCATCTGTCTGGCAGTTATCCACCACCACCACGTCACTGGGAACACAGGGAAGGGGCTCAGGCCTCACACAACACACCCCTCCTGCTCAGGGAAGCACTCACAGAGCTCCACTCCAGCCCCAATCCAACCCAGAGCCCGAGTTCATTCCCTGCTCATGGAATGAGTTGATCTTTATGGCCCCTTCCAAGTCAAACCATTCTGGGATTCATCAGAACAGGCTCTCCCAATTCTCCTGCAGGAAGCAGCCACTTCCCCCTCTACCACCACCCCTGGCTTAGCTGGCAGAATGTTTAATTGTTAAAGCTCTCAAAGATGAGCAGCACTGAGGGCCAGGAGTGTCCAGTGCTGAAAGGCAACTGCCTGGAGCGCAGCATTTCCCACAGGGAAGGGTCTGAGCAGCCCTTTATGGAATGAGGGAGTTCTACACCGTAACCTGCTGCTCCCCGTGGAGACAGTTTTCATACGGAGTTCAAAGCTCCAACTCTCCATCCTCTCCAGCATTAATCCCCACCTCAAACCCACTCTGCAGTTCACGATATCAAAACAAAAGCACAGCAAGCCCCCAGCCCAGACTGACCTGTTCACTGAGTCGTTGCTGTTGCTGACCAAGGTAGGCCCAGTTTTTCGTGGTGTACGACACTTTAGATCCCTCAAGAAAGAAACTTCACAGTTCTGTGCATGCAGGAGCTTATCCATCTGCTCCAGGTAGTCTGGATCCAGGGCAACACGACTGAGGGGAGCTAAGACCATGTTCTCCTTAATTTCAAAGGGAGCAAACTTTCCACAAGAGCCAGCAAGGATCTGAAACATCAAGTGAGGAATGTCAGCGTGTGGACACCTGGGAAAGTGCAGCACCAACACATTCAAGAAGCACTTGCTATTGAGGTGTTGTCTGAGGTGAAGATTTAGGTTAAGTGAAGATTTAGGTTAAGCCCTTCCTACCCAAGACTCCAGCAGGCAATCGAGGTCTTTACAGCCAATGCAGAAGACAGAGCTGACATTTTTACTAAACCAACTACAAATGTCTTTTGTAGTCTCTGTTCTGGCCTTCCTTAAACCCCTTCACACTTTTGAGACCAGGAAATTAAGAAAAACTAATGCTTTGTCCACCTGGGAAGCTGTAAGGGGCAGGTGAGAAGGAAATCAGGGCATTTGTTGGACCAGCCCACCACAGGAACAGCAATCCCTCACCTTCGGGGCTTGTGGAGTCTTTGGTTTCTGGAAGAACCTGGTGATTTCTGCCTTCTGTGCATGGATGCGCTGAAAGGAGAATCCAAATGCAAACTATCACCCCTGAGACAGGACAGAGCTCTGTCATTCAAGGTGAGCTCAGGCATGACTCAGCTTCAAATGCAGGGAGGCACAAAGCAAAGTTCAGTCAGTCAGCAGCTCCTGTGACTCAACAACAACACTCCTTGTGCTCCCTCCCACAGCCAGGGTTCCAGTGCCACTGCCAGAGGGGAGAGGTCACTCGTGGGCATGGAAAACACACACAGCAAACACCTGGGGGGGTAAAAGCAAAGAACCCAGCAGGTGTGGAAGTTACAGGTGACAATGTGGATGGTGGAGCAGCCCCAGCAGGCCAGGGGAGACAGGCTGCATCCCAATGGATCTGCTCCATGAACACCATTTCACCACAGCAGAATTGAGAGACAACCAGACAAAACCATTTTTACCTTTTCCTCCTCCTTTAACCGTTTCTCCTCTTCTTTCTTTCTCTTCTCCTCGAGTTTTGCCCTTGAATACAAAGTTCATGTGAATTGTCACACCTCAGGAGGGGTTTGTTTGCACTGAGGAAGAGGAAAAGCCCCAGACTTCATCCCAGACCCCACCAAGAGGACAATTTAACAACCCAGCCAAGGCCCACACTTGGCTAAGTGTACAGAAGACTTTCTTCAGTCCTTCTAGAGCAAATATTGACCCACAAAGTTCATAGACTGCCTCAGGTTTCCCTCAATACCAGGAAATCTATGGGATTACCAAGTTTCAAGTAACTTCCTCAACAAACAGGGCCCCAGTGCCAGCACAAATCATAAAGTCCAAGTGAGACAGGCCAGGCAGGGGAAGCTCAGTGGAGCACAACAGCTCCTTCCAGCCATTCCCAGCCCAGCAGGGTCAGCCTGGGAGCAGAAGGCGCTGCTGGGACAGGGGCACAGAGTCCCTCCAGCATTTCACATCCACCCCACGGCAAGGGGCACGTGCTGCTGGAGCACTGCAGCCTCTGGGAGGGCCTGTCCAGGTGGGCAGGGAGAGATGGGCATGGAAATCATCCCAGGGACCCCCAGGAGCTGCACAAGCCAAGCCACTCACTCCAAAGCCTCCTGCCTCTCCTTGCGCTTCTCCTCCTTCACTCGCAGCTTCTCGGCCTTTTCCTTCTCCTCCTTCTCTTTCTTTTCCCTCCTTTCTCTCTCTTTCAGCTCCTTCTCTTCCTCTTTCCTCTTCTTTGCCTCCTCCTTGGCTCGTTCCTTGGCAGCTTTTGCTTCTTCCTTCAGCCTCCCCTTCTCCTCCCTCTCTGCCTGCAGCTTCTGGAGCTTGTCCGCGCGCTCCTGGTCCTGGGGCAAAACAGGAACGCAGGGAATTGGGCTTCTGTGGCACCAAAATCCTGATCAAAACCAGGGGTTCACCTCTTCACAGAGCAAACTGAACCCACCCACCGCCTGACCTGCAGCATCACAAAGGACCCCGAGCTGGGAGGGACCCACATCGTTCCCAGCTATCCCAGGAAACCAGGTGGGATCACATCCACAGCTCCCTGTTGCTGAGCTCCCTTGTCCTGCCTCCCTGAAGGCCTTAATTATTCTTTTCCTTTAGCAAAAAAGGTGTTTCCATTTCTCTTAAGCATCAAGGAAAGCTTTGTATTGAGTCATCTTCATTACCACTGCAGCATTATGGAAAATTAGATGGGAATTAAAAAATTATAATTATTTCCTTATTTAATAGGAGATTTCAGATTGTTTCCAAAATATTTCCTCATGAGCTCAGCTTTCATGCTTTGGTGTCATCATAGGGCTGCAGTGGGGTCACTTCTAAGGGTGAATTTGAGCTGATTTTACATTATAAATCCATGAGGATTTCCTGATGGTTTCATTATCACAAAAGCCAGACTTTGAGGACCCTTGCGGGTCCCTCCCAACTTGGGATATTCCACGATCTCAGGGAGAAATGTGAGTCTCCAAACTCCAGACTGTGGAGCTCACAAAACAAGTTATCCCTTGTTTTAGTCCAATTTAGATAATCAGACACCAGCAGCATCAAAACAACAGCAATTCTCATCACTCTTTGCTGACACAACGGAGAGAAATGGCAAATTAAAGAAAAGGAGCTTTTCCATGCTGCAGGCACTGGAGATGTCACCAGGAAAGGGGGATGTGCCTGTGCTCAGACACTCCAACTCCTCCCTGGGTATTTTCAGTTTTCTTTTATTGATTTCACATCTCTTCTTGTCAACATCAAGGCTTCCTGAGCAGTGTCACAACACAAATAACTGCAGAAAGCCACCAACAGCCAAGTGGTGCCAATGGCAAGGAAACAACACTGTCAGCCTGAGTCATGGAATCTGCTGGGTGCTGGGAAGCTGACAGCTCACTGGTGGCTCTGGTTCATTCTTAGCATCCTCTTTAGCTTCCACTCTCATCTCTCCCTCACATTCCTGCTATTTTTAACATAGCTATAGAAGGGAAGAAAACAACAGATTGGAATTCTATATGGGGCACTGGGAAAAGCAAGTTTTATAGCTACAACTTATATAAAACACCCGAGTTTATAAACAAGCCACTAAGAGACACAGCAAGGATTCCTAAGCACAAACCTTCCCAACTGCAGGGAAAACCACCCCCAAGCAGCCCAGGGACAGCACTGGCTGTCTCAGACTCCACCAGATCCATCAGCCTCCTTTAGATCCAGCATTCCATGACTGGAAGCAGGAGGGGGCAGCAGAATTAGGGAGCAGACTTGGCTGAGGAGCCGCATCCAAGCAAACAGAACCTGGAGCTTGAGCACTTCCAGTGGTGAGGCTCTCTAGGAACCCATAAACACCGGGCCCCACTTTCCTCCTGTATTAGTAACACATCCTACATTTTGGGGCTTGAAACATTTCCAGCTTCCCAATCCCTTCCCAAAGTGCACCAAATGCACTGCAGGGAACTCACAGCTCATCACAGCTGCAGTCGGGAGCTCTGGAAAGAGCCAAGCACTTTAACTGCCTGATTAAGGCTCTTCCCTGCTCCTCAGGGTGAGGAAAAGTGGGAAAAAGCATGCTCCAAGTGGGCTGAGATAAAGGCCAAGGGCTTTGTTTGCTACTCAGGTGAAGTCTGTGTCAGGAAAAAGGCCTTACTCTTTGCAATCTCAGCTTCTCCTTCTCTGCTGAACTTCTGTGGAATTTCTGAGGTACCTGGAATTACAAAATCCAAGTGTTAGAGGAGATCCACGTCCCTCCCTTTCCACGGGGAGAACAGCAACGCCGTTCCTGCAGACTGCATCCAGTCACTCCAAAATTCCTCCAGAGCAGGGAATGAGGACACGCCTCAGGCATATCCAATCTCCTGATTTCCATTCCAGCCTGAATACATCCAAATGTTCCTGTTCCCATTAAATCCTCACGTTACTCAGCTTGCACAAACCAACCCCTCTGGCCTGCTCAGCTCTACAGGATCATTTGCAAGGGAATTTCACAAAACAACCAGAGGAGCTGCTCTGAACCACAGGGGACATTTAATTATGGCAAAGTCACTTCCTTCCAGTTAGGTTTGGGTTTGTTTGGGGTTTTCTGCATCCACTTATCTCACTGTGATATTAAACTATAACTTCATGAATGCAAGGACTGTTATCCCAATTTTAACTCTGTTTCTTCTTGTAATCACAGTCCCCTTGATCTTCCACCAGTACCAGCTCATCGACCCTAAATTCCAAACAGGTCACACTTCTCATTAAACTTTAATTTATGGGGAGAAAAAAAAAAGGGATTTTATGCTTAAGATCATTGTTGACAGACTGGTTAAAGCCCAAAATTGTCAATATTTCAGCACACTGTGACTTGGTTACTGGATCCCCTCTTCCTCCTGCCATTCACAGCACCACATTTAAACTCTGTGATTAACAGACTAACACAGCCCAGCTGCTTTATCCTCTATATTTATCTGATATAAAATAAGAGTTCCTTCAAGTGGGGGCTTCAGTTCATCAGAGCTGTTTCCAGCCAGGAAAACAAACCTGCCAGGACTCCCAGCTGCACAGGCTGGGGTGCAGACCCTCATTTTGGGGAGCAGCACAGAAGAATTCCTTGGCATTCCTGGATTTCATCAGGAGCTGAGTGCTTTTTGTTGTTCTGCTACCCTGGAAATACCTCACGCCTGCTTGAGTGTATCTGTTTATTTTAGAGATGAAAGATTGGGAGCTTTCACAGAGAAGGAATTGATCACTTGACTTGATAAACACAGAGCAAAAGGACTGGGAGAACAATCCCACGGTGAGCTCCACGCTCCAGCTCATCCACAGCTCCTCCAGGTTTTCCCTCGCCTGTGGGGCACTTTATCCTTAAATCCTGGGGGAACAGTTATTAAAATCTTTCCTCAAAGGCTCAAGGTGGCCTAAGTAGGGAAGTCACCCCTCTTTGACCTCCACTTACCTGAGCCACACACCTGATTCTCCACCTCTGGCAGCACAAGCTCAGTCCCCTCTCGATGCCTTTCCCATTTTTCCCTCTCATCCAGTCCCTTCCACTATCCCAGGTTCCTCCAAGCCCCATCCCACCTGGCCTTGGACACTTCCAGGGATGGGGCAGCCACAGCTCCTCTGGACAAGCTGTGCCAGTGTTTTTCCTTGCCAGCTGCAGAAATTCAGAGCTGGAAAAGCACCTGCACTGACTGTACTGGGGGAATGTCCTCACAGGAATCACAGCAGCTTCGTGGAGGACACACAGAGGTTGGAAAACTGCACGCTAAGGACAAAACTGCTCTCGGATACTGCACCAAAACACCAAGTCCCAGGGCGGGCATTTCATTACAGAAATGTCAATACAGCAGCAGCCAGAACCAGGCAGGATAAAATCCTTCAGCTGGAAAATTTAAAGATTCCAAAGGGCAATAATTCAGTTATTAATCAACACCCCCTTCCCCACACTTCCCAGTGTCCCACCCATCCTCTCCCCTACAAGCCCGGGAAAACCAAACGCTGCAACACAACAGCTTTAAACCCGAGGCAGAGCACACCAACCTTCCTGGCAGGGGTGGATGCAGCCAGAGGACTCGTGTTCCTCTTGGATTCTGCCACGAGCTGCACCTCAGGAGAGCTCCCGGAGCTCAGGGAGGAGTTGGTGAGTCCCGAGTCTCCCTCGTGGGACGATTCCATGGCCTCGTTCTCCGACGTGATGCTGCCATCCAGAGAAGCCACTTGGGGGGATTTGACAGTCATGATGTCCTCCAGCAGCACCACGGGCACCTTCCCCTCAAAGAGCACATCCTTCAGTTCGCTCTGGCTCCCCTTCCTGTTCCCCACGTCCTTACATCCCGGGAACCTGGAGCGTGGCTGGATCCCACCTCCCAAATCCTCCTCTGCCTTGGCAGCAGCTCCACAGGGTGCATCAGTCTCCAGGGAGTCACCTGGTGGGCTACTCTGGGAGGGGTTCAGGCAACTCAACTGGTTCATCTCTTTTCCTATTGTGCCATTAGCTACAGCTATGGGTGAAGCAGCTCTGGAATCCGGATCCCCCCAGTCTGGGCCATCCCCAAGTCCGTGGGCAGAGCCCTTGGGCTGGTCAGGAACAATCTCAGGGTCATTTGTGTCGCCTCCTGGGTTTTTCTGGATAAAATGGTCTAATGGACCCTTTCCATTCACGAGTTTTGCAGTGAAATTCCCATCTGAGCCCAACTGGCAGTCATTCTCCACATTGTCCAGGGAGGCAGCGGATGCATCCAGGGAGGGATCCTTGCTTGGAACAAAAGCACCTGGGGAGCTCTTGACTTTTTTGACTTCTGAATCCACATCGTATTTCTCCTTTGGCACAGGATTGAGGCGCTTGAAGGGCAGCCGAGCTGCAACAACAACACCAGGTTATTTACTCAAGGGAAGGTGGGATCAAACATCAAAGTATTTATTAGTTTTGATGTGTAAGATTGAGATGAGCCAATTAGGGATGGTTTAACCACAGCCAAACCAATTTATTTCACAAAACCAGGTCTGAAACCTTCTTAATGTGTTAAAACTGTGCTGGATGAGAGACACTCCCTTACCTTGGACGAGCTTCCGTGGAGGAACAGCTGCTTTGTCTCTGCACTCCATGGCTGCAGTAGAAAACACAATAAATCAACACCTGGGCTGAGACAGACAACAACAGCTCTCCCAGGGTCAATGAAGGTGGACACGGAGGTTCCACTGTCACCCCCAGGCTGAGGGGGCTCTCGACCCTCCGGGTCCCAGCAGCCACACGGTGTCCACCTCGCTGGGATGGGCAGAAAGATGCTCAGGAGCCTGGGACTGTATCCAACAAGGTGCGAGGACGAAATTCGTCCCTGTGAGGGTGGGAAGGCCCTGGTACAGGTTGCCCAGAGAAGCTGTGGCTGCCCCATCCCTGGAAGTGTCCAAGGCCAGGCTGGACGGGGCTTGGAGCATCCTGGGACAGTGGAAGGTGTTCCTGCCTATGGCAGGAGGTGTGATGAAATGAGCTTTAACGTCCCTCCCAACCCAAACCGATCCACGACTCCATGAGCGAGGCTGCAGGGCGGGCCCGGGCCCAGCCCCGGGGCGCGGCGGCAGCTCCGGCGCCTCCTTTGTTACCCCGGGCAGGCCCCGCGCACCCCGCGGCCCAACCGCCGCCGGAAACACCTCGCGCCCCGGCTGCACCGCACCCCCAGCTGGGCCCTACCTGGTGCACCGGCCGGCGCGGCTCCCGGCGGTCCCGGG
>WBMZ01002734.1:0-37083 GCA_013400975.1 Atrichornis clamosus
CTCTCCCTCTCCCCCTCCCCATTCCCGGCTGTCGCACCGGCCGGGAGGCACCGGCCCCTCCTCCGCCTCTCTCCCGCTCTAGATCCGCCCCTGGCGCTGGGCAGGGGCTTTTTCGCTCTCCTCTCGGTCTATCCCGGCACGCTTATTTAGGCGCGATTAATTAACGTCTCGTTCTCATTTTTGTAGGGGAAATTTAGCCTGGTTCTCTTGTAGTTCCTGTTGCGGCGGAGGGGAAGAAAAGCCCGTCCTACTCGGCTTCTTTTCCTCTTTCTTTCCCCCCTCTCCGCAGAGGGGTGTGTGCGTGCGGGTGTGAGCAACGTGCACCCCGGGCCCCGCTGGCACCGCCGTGTCCCGCTGCGGCGGCGGGGCAGGCTGGGGAGGACAGGAGCAGGAGTTGCGGCGGCTGAAGCCTCTCCCCGCCGAGGAGCCGAGCCGTGCCCGCTGACAGCGGCGCGGGACCGGCGCACCCCTCCGCGGCTGCCCGCCCGCTTCCCGCCGGGATAGCCGCAGGATGGGGAGGCGGCGCTGGCTGTGGGCGCTGAGCTGGTGCCTGCTGTGGCTGGGCTGCCTGGCGCTGCGGGCGCAGGGAGCGGCCGGCCGACAGCAGCACCCGCCGGCGCTCCGCGCTGCGGGAGCAGCGGGCGGCACCGTCCCTGCCGCCGCCGCGCACCGGGAGGACGGGGCCGGGAGCGCCGCCGGCCGGGTCCGCAGGCGAGGACAGCAGGACGCGCTCCGCGGGTAGGGACGAGCCGCGCTCGCAGCCTGAAACCCCCTCCCCGCCGGTTCGGTCCCCCGCGCATCTCCCCAGCCAGAGCCCCTTCCCCCGCGGCCGCCCGCCCGCTCCCGGGCGTCGTCGTGTGTGCCCGCGGCACAGCTCCGCTGCCCGCCCCTTTGTGTGGCTAAGGGCTTGGGGTTCGCTGAGCTGGGTGTTTGCTCCTTGCCTATGAAATACGGTCTCCTAATTACTGCGGTTTAATTAAATGCAGACTTTGTGTGGGGCTGCCCTGCAGCTAACACATGGACCCCGTTGGGCTTATTGATCCAGCATGTTCCGATATTGAGATAATTTGACACCCGCTTTTTTAAAATTTTGACTTCTACAAAGAAACGATGCAAAGTCTGTTTGGCTTTCCACTAATGTTTTTGGGACTTCTTGGAATTTCGGGTTAGTTTATGTATCTTTATGAGCAGGCACCCCTTCTGTCTTGTGTCAGATGACAGCGTGAAGCCCATTTTTATAGCAAGGCTTCTAAGGCTGTGTATGAATGCAGAATCAAACTCATCCCTTCCATATCCTCAGTTGTTTCAACGGGGATGCATGGTGCCTCATCTACCTCTCTTCTTTACACTCATCAGTCAAACCAACCCAAAATAAAACACGTTGGAACTTCTCATAGGAGAGGAAAATTTTGTTCCTTTGGGGAGGATTATTTTGTAGAGATCTTTAGTGGGTACTTTTCTTTTGTTTCATGCAGCTGTATTCTTCCCTTGTGTGTATGTAAAACATGAAATTCTCTTTACAGTGATACCTATTTTTGCATACAGGTTCATTGCTTTGTCTGTGTTACAGGCCAAATGTGTGTGGCTCTAGATTTCGTTCCTACTGTTGCCCTGGGTGGAAGACTCTCCCAGGAGGGAATCAGTGCATTGTTCGTAAGTGTCTGACTTCAAGCTTCTGCTGCTTAAGGGTAATAATAAAAGTAAATATTCTTCTGTGAGCCACTGTTCCATTCAGCATGAGAAAAGACAATTCAGTTCTGTCTTTTACCTTGTTTTTAAAAAGAAGAAAAAGAAAAGAACCAAGATGTATTTACAGGTCTAGTTCCTTGTAACTGAAGAGTTGCCCAATTACCATGTTTTCCTTGTTGTGTTCCTAAGAGACATGTCTCCACAATTTGCTTTAAAGCAAACCTATACTATGAAGGAAAAAGGAAAAAAGCTTCCTTAAATCAAATAATCAGCTATAGCAACAGGAAAAATAAAAAGCTGAAAGGTCTTGATTGAAGCAAATCAGATCTTGAAGTTCTCTGAAACTTGGAATTACAATCAAATAGAAAGCTCTTTTTACATCTGGGATGCTCATTTTCTTGTCTGTCATTGTGCTTTAATGGCTGTCAAGCGTGTAGACTGATGACTGCCTGGTCATGGTAGGTACTGTGCCGACAAATGCGACTTTTGACACACGTGGCTTGGCAAAAAAGAAAGAAAAGAAAGAAGTATGTGGGGGGAATGTTCTCAGTACTCTGGTTAGGGGATGTTGCCTACCTCGAAATAGAAAATTAAGTTAAATTTTCCATCTGTTGGATAAAAGTTGGTAGTAGACACATGCTTCTACCAGACCTTAAACTTTTAGTCTGTTCCCATTAATTCTGGCCTGTCACTGTCTCTTTTGTTATTAAGCATGCTCAACTTCAGAATTCAGGTTCAAGAACATGTTGACCTCTATATAAGCAGTGGAGGTCTTTGAAATACCCTGATAAACTGCAGACATGCAGGAGGAAAACAGGGAAGGGAGGGCTGCTAAGCCAATGTCTGCCAAGGTTTTGACTTTTGGTGGATTTTGGACTGTTGCTTTATGATCCTGGCTCTCCACCTGTTGACATCTATTGGTTCTACGTGAGTGAACTTGCCATGCTAATTTTGGTGATAGCTGTGCCATGTATCACTTGTTTTCACCTAAAGCTGACCCAGCATTTCCCAGCAAAGGGATAGCCCTGTGGTTCAGAGGAAGATACTTGTATCAGTGTCCCTGTGGAATAAAAGGAGTTCCTCAAAATGTTCTGTTCACGTTCATTAACTCTTTCAGTACTGGCTTACTTGAAAGGAAAGTGGAGTTTTAAAAAAGGATTTATCCTGTTGATAGGTATTTCAAATTCAGCCAGATGTCTGGCTCAAAAGAAATTTGGTGCTTTCAGAAGTCCTTAGATTGTGACTCTCAGTGCCTCTTAAAGGCCTTAGTCTCGGGTCTGTCTACATCCAAAATCATTTTTGATTTATTATTATTTTGTGTGCACAAAGGACCTCTTTTACCTCCTGCTTGCTTTCTGGAGTCTAACTGCAGCTTTCTAACATGTTTGAAGGGTGAATGATTTTGCCAGACCATCTCTAATGCTGTTTGTGACACTCCTCTAATTGTGCTTTTGGTGGAGCTTTAAGTGTACAGATCTCTGTGCTCGCATTTAATGTTCGTTGAGATGATGTTCCCTTCAACCTCCTGCACAGGATGCTGGACAAGCTGTCAGACTTCTTGTTGGAGATGTGTGGATTATAATTAATGTATGTTGTAACTGGTGATTTTAAAATAGTATTTCATGAAGAGAAATCTATGAGCCAGTGGTAGATCAACAGGAAACCATTCTGACCTGAGTGTGTTTCCAGGTGATAATGTGATAGTGGTTGTTGGTGCTCTGTGACATATTTATGATTAAAAGTGATCTTTTATCTAAAAACCAAAGGTCTTCTTTGGTTTACTCTTCTGCTATATAGAACAAACTGTACTGATGAAAGCATATTTAGGGTATGCTTTAAGGTCTGGGGCATTCAGCTGATAAAAAAATTACTCAGGGCATAATAAACTAACAGAATGGACTTAAATGTAAACCTTGCTTTATCAAGAAATTGAGCTACATTGTATAAAGATGGGCTGAATAGGAATATATGGAAAACTGCCCTCTTTCCTGTGTTTGTCAAGTGCTCTAAATCCAAGCCCTGTTTCTCACTTCTGCTCATGGGAAAAGTATTTCATGGTGTGTCCCTAATTTCAACTAAATAGCAACATCCCACAAACTCTTTCACCTCTCATGCATTTAACTTTAGGGCATAGTTGTAGTGGTATTTAGTATTAAATGTAGGTGGTGCATGTTGCATCTTTTTGATGCCCCAAGAGTGGTGTTGGCAAGTTACCTACTGAAGGTATTTGTTCCACAGTAGTCCTTCAGTGGAGACGTGCTGCCAGGTTATTTGGTTCTCTCAAAACTCTAGAGTTATGTACAAAGAAATTATAATTGTTGTTTTTGTGTTTGTTTTTTGGTGGGTTTTTTTGCTCTACAAGTTGTCTGACACACAATATCTGTCTTTTTGAAGCTCTCCTGTGCTGTGCTGTGCTGGCTCTTACTGTTTCAGGCTCCCTTTTGATGCATTTGCTGGTTAAGCAGATTAATTAGAGACATTAATTTGAATCTGCCTTAGAATCTGTCTTTGGCCTCTTAGCTCTTTCTTTTTTGGTGCAGTCACTCCTTTGTGCAGTGGGGCTCTGCTGGGTGGTGAGCGAGAAGGGAAGGCACAATTTTGGGTGTTCAGGGGGATAGCACAACGTCAGGCAGGTGACACACACGTGTGGGGTGCACAGGCTCTCCTGAGGTTTTTGTAGTTGGTTCCTAAATGACAGAGTGGGACTGCCTGTGTGCTGAAAGCTGTAATTAGGGAAACAACACAAAATCCGCAAAGCCCAGCATTTGGACACTGACTTCACATTAAACTGCTTTGGGTAAAGGGCGAATAATCTTAGGGGGGCAAAAAATAAAGACCCTAAAATGCCTCTAAAATAGCAATTATAAGGGTGAAGCGCACAGCATAAATTTGCATTGTGTATATTCATTCATGTCTTGGATTCTTGGTAATGTTTGCCACAGGTCTTGTGGTGTAAAAGATATAATTTCAACAATTCTACATTACTTGTGTAATTGGCTGGTACTTCTAATTAGAGAAAGAGTTGATTACCTGGTTTCAGTGGTCATATCAGTGTTTGAATACGTCCTGTTGATTCTGATTGTCTTTCAATTTGTCAGAGATACTGATTATGCCAAAATTCAGTTTGCTTTATTTAACATAAAATTACCTTTGCATGTATAATAACTGTCCCAATGAATTTTCAAGTGTTGATTTGTTTTTCTTGCACTTTAAGGTTACTGTTAATCCCTGCCACTGTCTTTCTGTATTCTTCCTCAGCAATTTGTAGAAACAGCTGTGGTGATGGATTTTGCTCCCGTCCTAACATGTGCACTTGTGCAAGTGGACAGATATCTCCTACATGTGGATCAAAATCTGGTGAGGACTTACTATATTTTCATCAGAGATTTCATTTAAAGTTTTCTCTCATTGAGATTTCATTTAAAGTATTTCTCTTCTAAGTTTGAATGAAAAAAAAACTTCTTTAAAAATAACTTGCATACATGAATGTGAATTATGCTTAAATAAAATATCTCAAGTTTTTGATAAACTTGGATACACCATAAGTGCCTGTTTGTGTGACTAACTTTAAAAAAATGTGTTTAAGGAGTTAAGCAAGTTTACAAATGAATGTGTGTGGTATTTACATTTTCATTGAGCCCATTTTTTGTAATAAATGGAGGTTGTACAGTCTCCACTACAGTTAAAAGTTCCGAGTTGCTACGTAACAGCCATGGAGAAAGAAACCCTCTGCATGAGCGTACACTTGAAATACACGACATATCTGGTAGGAAGCTCATGCCTGCCTTCAGACCCCACTACAAGGACCACGAAAGGTCACGGTTCTATGCCCATTTTCCCCCGGGTGTGGTGTTTTTGGCTGACGCTGGTGTCTCTCCCTGCAGCCCAGCAGTGCAGCCCCAGGTGCATGAACGGCGGGACGTGCGTGGCCGAGCGGTGCCAGTGCCAGAAGGGCTTCGCTGGGGCTCACTGTGGGCAGCGTAAGTCACTGCTCTGTTCCTTTTCCAAGCACAGCCACATGAGTGCTTCAAGCTGGACCTCTTGCTTCAGCTAGAGTAGAAAGGTGAAAAAGCCAGCTTGCTGAAATGCAGTGAAATACCCTAAAGAAATGGTGTTTATCTGGCGCGAAGTGCGTCTCTAAAATTCAAATCACAGACTGTATTCACCAGAGAGTTCTGGAAAATCCTTGGGGGTCAACGTCACTATACATCCCACTCTTCATACCAGATAGTCAGTAATTTCCCATTCTCTTTAACAGAGTCTTCTCTGTCTCAGAACAACAGTCTCACTGCTGAGTTAAAGTATGTTTTTCTGTTTTCTACTTGTCTAAAGGAAAAAAAAGGTTAAATATTGTTCAAGCTTTTAGGTACCTTTTTGGGTTGGCAGACAAGCTAGAAAGTCAATTATTTGCCCAGCTCTGCCCGTAACAGCACAATGCTTAAAAGCTATAGCAATTTAGCAAACAATAAAAGTCATTAAAGGCTGCAGGGATGAAGAAAGACTCAAAGTGGTTTCTGAGGCCGGTTGACTACTAATTAGCAGAGAAAATAGTTGCATAAACTAGTCTGAAAGAACTAGAGACAAACAAAGGGCAGCCCTGCAAAGAACAGTTAGACTGAATATTGTGGAAGAACATTTTTTTGCCTTAGTCATTTCTGCAAATGCTGGAAAACAGTCTTGTTCTTGCTTTAAATCTAACTGGATAAAACTCTCTCAAATTTTAGCAAATAATTGTAACCCTAAACTGTGACCCTAGTCACAGTAAAATTTACTGTTAAGAGTTGCTGGCCCCTTCCTGCTTTTGTTAAAGTATTGGGTCAACACCTGAATGCTCTCAAATGAGGCATATTTCCAGTGAATAAATTAAAAGATATCTGAATTTTCAAATGGTGACCCTGAAGCAAACCAGAAAAATCTCAACGAAGTCTGCACATTGGTTTCAGTGTCTAGGATAGTTAAAATTTCAAGCAAGATTGAATGTTTGTCTTCTAGACAGTCTTAAAAATGTAAATATGTTTTTATTTCAATTTAGAAAAAAGCAGTTGGGTCTTGTATATACTGAAGTTAATCGTCTTGCTAAAGTGTCATTGTCCATTAATTCAATAATGTAACACATGCAGCAAAGTATCTTCCTTTTAAGCGTAAGCTGTGCATTCCCAGTAAAAGGTGATGCTGTTTTTTGATTCCTGGTAAGAAGTAAGGCTTTATCCCATTTCCACATAACAGTGTATTCTACGTTCCCCACTATGAGACAGGAGGGATAGGTACATTTTTCCAGTCTGAAATGCTTTCCTTCTCTGTGTGGCTGAGGTTCTTTTGCACTGTTTGATCAAATGTGTTACAAATGCCACCTTCAAACTGAGGAGAAGTCTGTAGGAAGGCAGCCTAATGACTTCTAGACCAAAAATTTAAAAATTTAAAAATTTTGTGGCTATCCTTTAAGTTTAAATGTCTTGATTTGAAACATGTGCTTAATTTGAACAATTTTTATCCTAGAAGCAATGAGCCTGAAAATACATGCAATGAGTTACTTAAGGCCCTCTTTTCATGGTGTTTTCCAAACTCACAGAAGAACTGTCTTCCTTTCAAAGTGAGAGAATTTCAGTGGTTTGGCAGGAAGCATTGTTCTTGACTCAGACCACTGGTAAACAGCCCGAGTGGGTGCTCTGAAGTCCCACGGCTGTGAAGTATCTTGTTCATCTAAATACACTGTGGATTTACACCCCCTTCACCCCTCCTCTAGCTTCTCCTCTGCCGACAAAAATGTCGGTTTTTTGTTGGGATCTTTTAAGAAACACAGTTTTTTTCAGGTGCTTAAAAGCAGAATTAAGTGGGTAATTCTTTTCCCTTGCCTCTAAACATCACTCCTTCCTCCAGCAATATCAGCTCTGAGAAGGGATTACCTGTCTCTCAGACTCCCCAAGCCTCTCTTTTTGGATGGTTTGTTGTTCTTGTGGCTGAACAGCACAACTTAATATGCTCAAAATAGTTGATGTTCAGTAGAGAGCTAACAGACACAAGTTCTTATGACTGGTGGCTAGAGCTGCACAACTGATCAAAATATACCGAAGTTAAACATCTGCTGTTAATCTCTGCTGGACCTGTGCCAAACAGCTGTTTGCAATTAGCATTAACAGGTACTAATAGAATTTGACTTGAACAATCCTTGCTGGTGAAAAATGGTAGGAGGGAGATCAGTTTCATCTTCAGGCCTAGAAGGACTTAGAGCAGTGAGAGGGAAAAAGAGCTTTTTTTTTTTGAATGCCGCATATGTCAATCTTGGAAATATCATTGCTTTTTTTTGTTTTGTTTTGTTAATTAAAGCTGTCTGTGAGAATGGCTGCCAGAATGGAGGACGGTGCATTGGACCCAATCGCTGTGCTTGTGTCTACGGGTTCACTGGCCCTCAGTGCCAGAGAGGTAAAAGAAATTTTACGGGCAGTTCTATACAAAAGTGCTGTATGCACACGTTTTATGCTGTGTATTTTCTGGCTGAGCCAGGAAGATTTCAGTAAACCATTTATTATTTGTAATTTTAGGAAGTGTCTTCCTTTTTTAGTTTGGCAGATGCCTTACAAATTGACAAGTACAAAGCCTAATGGGTAAGAATTTGAGCTAATGTATGCTGCTTAATTTGTTCCTGTAATAGTTAAAAGATTTGCTATCTTTTGCTCTCAGCTACGTGAAATAACATTCCAGCAAAGTTGCTGGTGGTGTTAGGATGGTGTAAGTCCAGCTAATTGAAGGATTGTTTTCCTGTATAACACCTCTTTCACAAGAGGAACCTGGAAGTAATTTGCTCTGGTTAGTTAGGAGAAAGTCAGAGAAGAACTGAAAAAATAACCAATTACCATAATACAGAGATCAGTTCCTAAACCCCATTCTTATTGAAGAAAGCATCTTAGAGATGGCTTAATTTATAAATCTGAGGAACAGGTAGTTATAAACAAAAATAAAGGTCCCTTGAAACCTTAAAAAGCCTCTTAAGGCTGGATGAACTCAGGTCCCTCCACACACGGCAAGTTCCCCATCTCCCTGACATATTTGGTGGCTCTCCCAGGGACTTTGCTCAGCGTGTCCATTTCTTTTCGTGAGCTGGGAGCCCAAGACTGGACACTGTGCTCTGATGCAGTACCGGGAGTGCCAAATGGAGGTGCAGGGCCACATCCCTGTGGTGAATGCTGCACTCATCCTGGCACAGCCCATGCACCTTCCTGTCATTCACGTGTTGGGAAATGGCTTCTGAAGGGAGTCCTGTGGAATTCTCAGTTTCTGATGCAGCTCTGAAATGCTCAAAGCCGTATATAAATTGGGAAAATATACTTTACCTTTTTCATGTCTTGTTTTTTAGTTTGATTTTTTTTTTTACCATTTCTTAATCATGAAATGGAAATAATTTCCATTGAGGTAAAGGAAATAACAAAACCATTTGCTGACAAAGCAGGGGTTTCTATTTGCTCTTCCAGATTTTGTACACCCACTAGATATCACAAGCATGAGAGGAATGTAAAGGGTGAATTTGTTTGTCTCTAACTGATTGTTGTTTTCATTCTTAAAACCTGAATTACAGTTCTCTGTTTACCACATTCTCTGTAATTGCTGCTTATGAAGCAAGCACAAGGACTCAAATCTTATACATTTTGGTTAGTGGAGAAATATGAAGTATTATTTTGTTAAAATTCTGTAAATAGGACCATTTTATAGCCGTTTACAGAGATATGTCTCTGTAGAATGTACACCTGTCTAATATGAGAGATTACCAAATCTCTCTGTTTAGAATGGATTTTCAAGTTATTGGACAATGTTAGGTTACTTTGTAGTTTGAGCCTTGGTTCTGATTGACCTCAATAATTCGTTCAAATTCTGCAGTTTGGGCTGTGTATGCAAGACGGATTATAGTTATAGCTGAACATTATTTATTTCTTTATTTATTTGATTCCATCCATATATGCTTTTTATTTGTTGCCAGGCAACTAGCTGAGCTTGCTTTTTGTCCCAGGTAAAATAAATCATTCCTAGGTAAGACTGGCTTCTATTCTCTGACTAGACCCAGGGCTGTGGCATCACGTTAACGCACACGACAGACTCCAGCTGTGGTGATGGCTCAGAGTTTTTGATTAATATGCTTACACTTTAAACAGTTCGACCTGCAAAATTCAAAATATTCTAGTACATACAGATATTGTAACTTAACACTCGTGACGAGGAAAGGGTTGAGGTTTGCTTTGTTACCATTCACTGTGAAATTTTAAGCTGTGGACGTTAAGCCATGTACAGGAATTAAACCATCAGTGTCCTGGCATCCATATTTTCTGGATGCACTTGGAAGTCTTTGCTTTTCAATTTTTTGTGTAGAATGCACTTGTTCTACAAGAGTTCCAGCTACATTATGTGGGTGTTTGAAAACTGAGTTATTTCAATTAAAGGTTTACATTTTCTTGCTTGAAATTGAAGGTAGTAAGCCAAATTTTCTTGTCACTGTCAAAAAATATAGCACATATCTAGCATATTTAATTGCATATATCTAATATGTTTTATCTAATATAGTAAGCTTTTACAAGTGTGGCAGGGCTAAGTAAAATTCTGCCTAATCTTGGTGTTGCATGGACTTCCTCATATTCAAATAAAGAAGTTACTAATTTATTTTACTATTTTTCAGTTAAAGAAAGATCACTCCTATAGTATATCTTGATAATGACTGTAAAAAGTATCTTAGTGTTAATTTTTTTGTGCTTTACATGAGGTGGAGTACATGGAAGTACTGTAAAAGATACCTTAAAATGCCTATTTAGTTCAATAGTAATTTGTAATTTATGCTTGTAATGTAATAGTTTATGCTTTCCAACAGATTGCAGAATCTATGATTTCTTCACCTGTTGGTTGTACAGTAAGAAGTGTCTCAGTGGTTGAATTTAAAACGGAGTTTAGCAACAGATTATAACTCTTTAATTAAAATTTTATCTTTAAGGTTAGGTGAACTTCCCTTGCAAATCATGTCAGAGTATAAGAGATTTTGTTTTGTTATTTTTTTTACATCATTGTGTTTCAAATGCATACTTTTTTATTGTTCTGTCAATTAAGTTCTTCAAAATTAGGTATTTTCTTCCTAATATAGAACACATGTAGCTCTCCTTCAGACTGGCCTCGCAGCCTCAGTTTATGATAAAATGTTGTGCAGCTATCTGGGCTCTGAGCAGACAAATTTCCGGGCTGGAGACAGGAGGCTGAGCAGTAACTAATGACTGGCATGATTACAGTATTTAACTTGAGGCTTTCTGCTGGGTTAAGGAGAGAGCAAAACCTGTTTGGGAGCTCATGCTTTTTCTGCTACATGTACACCGACCTCTTATATTTCCTGTCAAATCTCATCTGTGGTCAGCTCCTGGTCTTTGGTTTGTAAGAGAGATCCAAGCATTTCATTTTGTCTTGAGGTTTTTATTTTGTGTTGTGTTTTTAAAGAAAGAAAAAATAGGTGTTGAAATTTTTGCAGTTGAGTTTTCCCAGTGAAAATAACTGAAAAAGAAAAAGCAACAGATTAAGAGGTCTCATTCTCAGTTGTATATGTAAAAGCAATTTATTTTTTTCTCTTTTCTTTCTTCCGTATCATGGGAGAAAGGGAGGAAGAAGTGGGAAGGGAGAACCTTGTCACTGATGTAAGTTTGCCTTCCTCCCATACAGAGGGAGAAAGAACAGTTCTCACTTACTCTGTAGTTAAATGGCTTATAACGGGAAGCAAAAGAGTTTGGAATGAGTAGGAATGTGTAGCTTGGGAAGAGCATCCTTCTGAAGAGGGAAGAGGATTTCAGATAAAGCTATAAAGCTTTGACAGGTGAGAAATGGGGAAAAATAAGGAACAATAGTATTTGAATAGCAGCCTTCTACTGCCTAAAGGGGGCCTACAATGATTTGGAAAGAGACTTTTTGCGAGGGCTTGTAGAGAGGATAGGACAAGGGCTGATGGCTTTAAACTGAAACACAGCAGGATTAGATATTAGATACTTGGAAGAAATTCTTGCCTGTGAGGGTGGGGAGGCCCTGGCACAGGGTGCCCAGAGCAGCTGTGGCTGCCCCTGGATCCCTGGCAGTGTCCAAGGCCAGGCTGGACGGGGCTTGGAGCAGCCTGGGACAGTGGGAGGTGTCCCTGCCCATGGCAGGGGTGGCACTGGATGGGATTTAAGGTCCCTTCCAAGCCGAACCCTTCTGTGAGTTCTACAAATATCACACAAGACTGTCTGAAAGGGAGCAGCTTTTGGGTGGTTCTCAGGAACTTGTTGCTACTGTAAGTCAGTGACTGGGGCAGTTGCTTCCCTACAGGTTCTTACTGGGTTGATAAGACAGACTCTGTGTAGATGGAGGCAGTAGAAACCCTCCTTGGCACAAGGCAGCAATTTCTGTGCCACTTCTTACAAGAACCTGAGCCAGGTAATTGAAGAGTCTCAGGTGGGACGGGAGGAGAGTAATGAGGTGCCTCTGGGTCTGAAGAACAGGTTGCTGGAGGGGACAGTGAAAGAGTGAGGCAGAGGGTAAAACTGATGTAGAGGTTCATTTTGTTGGGTAGGAGAACATAAATCTAACGTTATTTTCGTACTGAGAAGGCTGAGATGAAAGTAACTGATCTCAAATGTAGTCAGTGATGATACTGTGTCTAAGGACAATAGAAGAAAAATGAGAAGAAAGATAAAAGGGTTTTCTTCGAGTTGGGAAGAGGATGGAGAAGCTTCTCAACAGCACAGAGGAGTGAGTAGGAGGAAGCAAGAAGCATTCTCAGTGGAAGTGTTAGTAGTGTGTGGTAACTGAGGCAAAAGAGTAAAGAATAAAGAATACAGAACTGAAGTGGAGGCCTCCTGAAGCACCTGATAGGCACAGAGGTTATAAAGATGTTTGGGGATAATAAATGTGGTTAAAATTAAGCTAGTATAGCAAACTGACACAGATTTATATGGGACTTCCCAAATATAATTTTATTAGAAAGAAGAACTACAATTTATGTTTAGTCTGTAGTGTTGCAGAAGATGCTTGTGTGTGCTTAAGTGACAATGATGAGGTCTAAATGAAGCAACAGAAAATGTAATTCCTTAAGAAACTACTTCCTCTGGCAGGTATTTAGAAGATCTTTTAGCTTTACACAGCTGTTCTGTATCTGTTGGTGCTAGCAGTACCACGAGGCACAAAAAAATTACACTTTTGTAATGTATTCAGGCCTTGCAGATTTGGTCTTACCCCTGTAACCTCAGGAAGTGCAGCAGTTCTTGCCACAGAGGCTGTGACAGGTTATGTTCCAGGGTTTTGCTGTCCTCCAGCTGCAGCTTTTGGCTGCACAGGTGGCAATAAAAGGGCCTGTACTCCTCAGGTTGGTTTACTTCAGTTTTCCACAAGTGATTGCAAACTTTGTTCAGGTGCTTAACTGCAAAAATGGTTTTTTAATCAGCAGGCTCTTCTCTTTTCGGGGGAGTTTTGGGAAGGTAACGTTTTAATTTTACAGTGGGTGGGGTTTCTGGTTTTTTTGGGTTTTTTTTCCCTTTATTAATGGCTACTATTAGTCTGAGCCAAAATAGAGGTTCTTGGTGTGGGATAGGAGGTGTGTGTGGATACAGGGCCCCAGTTGGAAGAGGTAACTGGAGAAGGGAAGAGTTACCACTCTTTTCCCTCCAGGACAGGCTGAGACACTCGAGGTTTGTCCTTGCTGAAGGTTGAGCAGGGAACTTTCAGCAGACTTAGGTGTTGAAATATACCTGAGCTTCAGTCAGGTTGTAACTCATCCTGCACGTTTTATTAAGCTGGTGTAAAACTATGGAATATTCCATGCTGTAGGAGTGAATATAAACAAAAATGCAGGGCATTTTAGGAGAAGGCAGGAAGAAAGGAGGGCAATAAGATTAAACAAAAAAAAAAAATTACTAAATGCTGCTCTCAGATACCAACGAGCGTTCTTCTTATGCTCTTGCCATGTGTCCTTCTGCCTCTTTTCCTTCAGTGCACAGTAAGTGAAAGACTGACCTGCTAAACATCAGTTTAATTTGCCTTCTGTCTGATTTTAGCCTTTGGGAAGGGGAGCATGTGGTCTTGGGATATTTTGTGTCAGTTCATAATGGAGTCGTGCAAGGGCTGTTGAGTGAAGAAAAAAGTTAATAGTTTACTGTAGCATATAACTACATGGGCCAGTTCACAGGGGATGTTCGTGGTTGCTGAGGTAGATACAAGTGTTAAATTATCAAAATAAGTTAAGTTTAATCAAATTAACTAAAAATAAGTCAGTGGTAGTTTAAAACTATAGAAAGTGAATCCTTCTAAAATTTGCAATTTTTCACCATGCTTTTCTACTTCTATCTTCTACATTTTTTGTTAAAAAACATTTCTGTCAGCTTTTTCAACACTTAATAGAAGGTCGATTGTAAGTAAAATGTCGCAATGGTAATATTGTTTTTAACCAAAGAAGCTTCAGTTTAGAATAAAAAAGCACACCTCTAACGTCTCTTTGAGATAGTAAGAGATAACAATTGCAAATACCTGCAGTAATAAGAGGCAAAGCTTAATCTGACAATTAAGCATCAGATTCAGGACAGTAGGTCAGATTATCTGTGTTAGAAGAACCTGCTGGATATTTTCATTCTTTTTTTTTTAAATGAGAGGTGTCATCAGGTGTTAATAATAGACACATTTAAGTGCAGTCCCTGCTCAGCAAACTCCTTTTTCTTCTGCAGGTTCTGGCCTGCAGATATTGGCATTTATCACACCTTGATGGATTAGAGCAGTTCTAAGGGCAGATTCAGAAAGCTGCTCTCATGCTCTCAGATGTAAATACCTAGAGGTGTTATAGGGCCCTGGCACTGCATTCCCTGGTTTTGCTTTTCATCATTATCTCCAAAACCAAGGTTTTCAGACTCTACTTCAGTCGGCTTTCACAAGCTGGCAAAGAGCAACCTAAAGCACTGAAAATCTGCAAACTTCCTACAGGGTACATGTTTTCTTGTTAGCAGGTATTGGAAAATTTCCCTCTTCTAGGTCTGCAAAAGGTTCAATATTCAGCAATTTAAAAAATGGCACGGGTAATGCTGATCATGCTAATTGCAGTAGTGATTAAGAAAGTAGTGTCATCGTAGTCAGTACCTTACACTTCCTCCCCTCTTTTAATTTTTGATTAAGCCCCAGTATTTGAATGACACTATGTTTGTATGCACAAAGAGTGAACACCAGGAAAAGGAAAAGAAGTCCTTCAGTGCAGCAGCTTTGCTGCTTCTTATTGCAGCTGCTTTTAAAACACCTGAAGTCTTCAACACTTTTCAGTCAGCTCAGGCGTATGACAGGTGAGTACTGAAGTGTTGTAGGTGTGGGGTTGTTACACTTTGTATTAGAATTAAAAGCAGGCATTTTATGCTTCTAAAATAGGTCTACAAAAGTAAGATGAAAATACGGATTTGAATAACCCAAGGGCCTGAGAATTTTCACCAGAGTGCAGTGGAGCTGTCCTGCAGCTCAGGCACAGGGAATTTTTCTTTGCTTTAAATCGTTTGAAAGGGAAGCTCTGTGGCTATACTACAGGCCCCAAACTGTGAAATGGAAGAAGAAACAACCAGAATTGTTACACTTTATACTTACAGCAAATATATATAATTTTTTGTCATATATTTACTTTTTAAAATATGCACTTGCAAAGTAGGTTTTTTTATTACCTACAGGAGGAGCAAGTCTAGGAGACCATAAAATACTGGGGTTTTCATGTGTCAGGTAGGACTTGGACTGGGTTGTGGTCTCCATCTAGAGATTGCTCACTGAAAAGTGAAACAAAGGTCTGATAGTACAGAGCAATGGACCAAAATAATGAGTGAGAAACATGTTGCAGAGAGGAGGGGAGATGATGTCTTTGAAAACTTCTGTCCAGTCTTATGTTTCCTTCCTCAGTGAAAATTTTGTTTTTTGTAAGATGCATTGAAATGTGACCTTCTGTTTTTTTTAATTATCTGCGGAGAGAGAGAATGCAGGAGCTGAGCAAGGCCATGATGGCTTTGTTAGAGTTTCAGAAGAAAAAATAATTTCTTCTGAAAAATGAAGAAAAGTATTAGTTTTATTAAGCTGATTAATTTGTAAGATATCCAGAACAAAAAAAATCTTGAGGTATTTGCAGGACACCTAAGTAAGTTAGAGATCACCATAAAATTGAGGGACTTGTCCCCAGGGATTGTCTTTAACAAAGAAAGTGCAAAAACCTCTGAAATATTCATGTGAATAGGAATACTTTTGTCAAATGCAGCGAGTTCTAGTGTTATCTATTGGCTTTCATAGGCAAAGTTTAAAATCAGGAAAAAACCAAATAAATTAAAGAACTCAGTTCTGAAGTATTGAAAAAAGGAAGAAATAATCAAATTATTTGCTTTTTGTGAATGTAGTATGTATTAGAACAAATTAGACAAACTAACTTGTTCTTATTTTTACAATGTTGTGTAGAGGAGGCTTGAGAGATCCTCTGGGGAACTCAGGAACCTTGAAAGTTGTTTATTTCTGTAATGGTTATGAATGCCTGAAATTTCTGTCTTTTGAATTTAGGTAGGTGTGGGGATGGGATTAGAAATGGAAACTACAGTAACTTCCTGCTTTTTAATTTTTGCTGTGAAGAGAAATAAATTTCTGTAAATTTGGTGACAAATTTGTGCTCTTGCCCTGTGGGGTGTATGAATTCCTTTTACCCCCTGATTTAATCTGTTCCATTAGTTTGTGTTTATCTTTTGGTTGTTAAACTGCAGTCATGGATTCTTTGTATTGAAACAAATAATCTTCTTGGGAATGTTCCACTTCTTCCTGTTTTTCTATATGACTTATTTTTTTCTTATCAAGTTTGAAAAGATGTCTTTAAATGGAAATCTTTTAGCGGTCGTTTAGAGTACAGCACGAAAATGCAAGAACAAGGTTTTCACTGTTTTCCCAATTGGGTTTTATGAGGATTTTTCAAGTCTTGATTGAGTGAATTAAAAAGTAGCTTTGTCTCCCAGCTGTAGCCAGTGACCTGCAGTCTGACAGCATCCACCAGAAGCAGTCATTGCAAGTATGGGAACTGGGTGGAGACTGTGTGCCCAGAGATCCCGAGACTGGGACCGCAGCCTTGTCATCCGCACGTGGTTAAAGCAAAGCAAACAGCTGCTCTGGTGGGTGAACCCTGGCTGGAAGATAAGCCCCCAGCCCCCCACAACAGGATGGGAGACAGAAACTGGAGGGCAAAAGCTGAAAACTTGCGGGTCAGTGTTAAGTGTCACATAAAGACAGACTAAGATGAGTTGGAAGGGGCTCACAAGGATCATTGAGTCCAGTTCCTGGCCCTGCACAGGACCATCCCCGAGAGTCACACCCTGTGCCCAAGAACATTGTCCAAACGCTCCTTGAACTCCGCCAGGCTGGTGCTGTGACCATTCCCTGGGGAGCCTGGTCAGTGCCCAACCACTCTGTGGGGGAAGAATCTTTTTCTAATATCCACCTAAACCTTCCCTGACACAACTTCAGGCCACGCCCTCGGTCCTGTCACTGCCACCACAGAGCAGAGATCAGTGGNTTCTAATATCCACCTAAACCTTCCCTGACACAACTTCAGGCCACGCCCTCGGTCCTGTCACTGCCACCACAGAGCAGAGATCAGTGGCTGCCCCTCCTCTTCCCCTCAGGAGGAAATTGGAACTGTGGTGAGTCTCCCCTCAGTCTCCTCCAGCTGAACAGACCAGGTGCCCTCGGCCACTCCTCACTCGGCTTCCCCTCAAGGCCCTTCACCATCCTCATGGCCCAGCTGTGGATACTCTCTAATATTTTAACACTTTTTTTTATGTTGTGGTGTCCAAACCTGCCAGCTGCTGTGAAGAAAATTAACTTCCCAGCCGTACCCACTACACATCCCCAAAAAAGTTCTCAGACAACATAGATGGAATTAAGAAAATAAAGAAATGGATAGGATTTTTTTCAAAAATGAGCTTGAATTGAAATTCACATTAATTTTGGAGATTCAAATCAAGCAAGTTAGGAATTTAATTATTCGTGCAACAAATTGAAAATAAACTATAGTGCCACCACTTTGGGGTGAATCTCACTGAAGTTCTGTAGACAGTTTTGTATGATTCCATTGTGTCAGGCATGGATATTCTGGATATTCTGTCTTGTAGTCACAGTTTCAGCTCCTGTCATAACTACAAATCCAATAGTGTTGTGTGTGTGATCTGTCACACATTTATCTGCAAAATGAATCCTTGAAGGCTGTGCTTAAATTTTGTTATTCTAGTTTTTAGTTCATCTGAGTTCTTTTAAAAAAAGAGGTGAGAAAACAGTGAGAAAAGCTGCTGTTCTGACAGTAGTGGAATGATGGTATTTGACACATTTTTACAAATTTTCAAGGCCATGTGAGGCAATGTTGGGCCTGGCTCTCTTTCTTCTAATCTCCAGAGCTTCCAGAGCCCCTTCTGGGTTTTGTCATACCAGAGACATTTTCATAAGTCTAATCATGCATACACTCTGGTGAACATTTATTGTAGATTGCTCAACTTACATATCTGACTTTGTTTATGTCGTTCAGGCCATTTGTTTATGGCCTGTCTAGGATGGTGTCAACACATTTTATCATTGGCTTTAGATATTTATGGGTAACTGCCCTGAAGAATTACCAGCCTCCTCCTTCTTTTGGAAGATAAAAATGGTGTGATGCTCTTGCCCTGAGTGAATGTGTTTCACTGTTTTTATGTGACAATGTGGCCTTATATCAATATTGGAAATGGGTGAATAATTCGAAGGAAACTAATGTATATTTCCTTCAGAGCAGAACCAGATTTTGATTTATGCTGTGTTATACAGGCAGTGGGCCTGCTGTGCTGTGGTGTGTATGTTTGCAAGCGACTCCTGCAGTTTAAAGGATGTAATTTTTTTAACGTGTAAAGTTCCAGTTTCTCCTTCTTTTTTTCTAGTCAAAAACACAAGTCATCCAACCTGTAAAACAGGAATAATACCATATAATCAGTTGCATAGAATAACAAGAAAAAATCAGTTTATTAATATTAAAAGTATTTGAAAATATTTAATTCATAATTCATACAGTCATAGAAATAATCATAATTTGAAAAACAGTGAAACCACATCGTTTTTGTTGTTCAGTAAGAAGCAAGAACATTGACAAGACAAAAAAACTCCCTGAGAAATATTTATCAAAATTATGTAAAGGAATGTTTGACAAGAGTAATATTTGCAGTGAATCCTTTTGGGAGGACATTACTTTTGCCTTCTTGAGAAGTTGCATACTCTGGCTGTGTTTTTTCTGTAATTCCTCCCAAAGAGCCATTGAAGGTTCTAGTGGTCCGGATTTTTTGGAAGTTCCAAATACAAGGAAGGAAGGATGTTATTTGCTCAAGTTTCTGAGTTAAGGACATTAAATTTTGTGAATGATAGATGACAGATATCCATCTTTCTGTACAATGGAAAGCAAAGTGGCAGCAGACATCTGAAATACTTTTATTTATTACTGTGTAATTTAGTTGATATTTAGATTTTTATTGGATCAATTTAAAATATATTTCTGTATAGCTATGACTTTCCATTGTCTAGTGAAGGTAGAAGAACCAAAGATACCTGGAAACAATAAAATGTAACAATGGAAGAGATACTTTCCAATATAGAAATTATATGATTGCACCAGAAACTGTAAGATGTTTTCTTTCCTGAGACACCTTTTTTTTTTTTTTTTTGAAACAGTGGCTGATTAAAAGCTGGAGAATATTGTCACAAAATTAGTTCTCAGATGGTGCAATTTAGAATTTAGTCTTGGGTTCATTAAGCGAAGAATTCCTTTCAGTCTTTGACTGCTGTGTGCAAATGTGACATATAAATTTAGGCATGTGTGAGAAAAAGTGCTCCCCCTCCATGTTAGAATTAAGGTGCATAATGCATCATAAGCAGAGTAAAGTTATCTTTTAATTTCCTTTTCAAAAGACAGTATGAGTGTGGCATTTCTAAATGAGTGGATTTCTTTGTTCTTTTCTGCCTACAGAATCATATCACTTAATTGATATTAACATATATCTTAGTTGATGAAAACTTTTATGATTTATCTTACAATACAAAGCAATACAAAAGTTCTTTAAACTATAGACCTTTGTATTAATTAAGCAGAAACTTCTGTTTCATTTTCTGTGAAAATTTTCTGTGCCTTGCCAGTCTTCTGACTGAAGTTACTCTGCTCATTGTCTGAATCAAACTTAAAAGGTTAAAAAATGCAATGAACTGAGCCAAAAACATAATGACTGACATTTCTAAAATGCAACACAAGAACAAGCAATATTTTTTTAATGCTTTCATATATTGTTAAGGTTTTATTGGTGCTTTGAAAATACAGCTCTGTGATGTCTTTCACTCTGTTCTCACACTTTGCACTTTAACAAGAAAAAACCCCAATATAGGAAAATGTGTAGAATGGATTAGGAGAGAAAAGGGTGGGAATTGCCCATAAAAGAAGTAAAAGAAACCTAATATGGACACTTGTAACAAATCCAGTTTTATTCAGATCTGGTGGAACAATTTCTGTTCCTTTCAGTTGGGTTAACTGAGGCCTCCCAAGGAGGAAAGGAAAACCCCTGAATACGTGGGATATCTTCTGCTTCTGCACTGGTTTCCAGTAACATCTGAGAATACAGTGACATCTGGACAGTGATGAAGCACAGGCACAGAGGTGGAGGGAAGGGTACCTTGCACGAGACTGGTTTACAGAACTAAACAAACCTGAAAAACCCTGATCCTTTCCAAATGTGGTAAGGGGACACAGATCCCAATGACTTTTCCGTTTTTATTAATCTGTTTCAGCTTTTAGCTAAAAGCATGTATCTAAACTAAAAAAGCTATAGTAGTACAAATTGTTACAAAATATTTCTCTGGACAAAGTAGTCAAGGAGCCAATCCATCCTCATCAGCAGTGTTAATTCATTTCTAAAAGCTGTAAACAAGAAGAGATGGGAATCTCATAGCAGTTAAAGTGCCGTGAAGGATTAGTGTTTGTCCCTTGAGTTTTTTAGCTCTAAGTATGGACTTGACACTTTCTAGTCATAGTTGGTTTTAATTCTTAAAACAATGATAGAAAATTTTGAACTATACTACATTAATCAATTGGTAAGCTGAAATTACTTCATAGAAAAAAAATTAATAAAAAAAGCAAACATAGGCTTTTCTACATAGGCTATTAAAATTTCAAATAACTTCATGCTTTGGGAAGGCTTGTCATAGAATCATAGAATGGTTTGGGCTGGAAGGGACCTTAAAGATCATTCCATTCCAAGCCCCTGTCACAGGCAGGGACACCTTCCACTGTCCCAGGCTGCTCCAAGCCCCGTCCAGCCTGGCCTTGGACACTTCCAGGGATCCAGGAGCAGCCACAGCTGCTCTGGGCACCCTGTGCCAGGGCCTCCCCTCCCTCACAGGGAACAATTTCTCCCTAACATCCTAACATTTCTTCCTAATATCTCCTCTTTTACGTTTAAGCTGTTCCACTCCTCTGTTTACAGCAAGTCCATGTCCTTCTCATGTTGATGGTCCCAGAGCTGGACATGGTACTCCACGTGGGAGAAATAGAGGCTAGGAGATGTTTCTGCTGTTAGGCTTAAAAAAGGGTCAAATAATAGGCTTCATGTAACTGGTGAAAAGCACATTGAACTTCAGAACAAATGTTTTCATGATTCTGACAGTGAAGTATGGCACAACAATTATTTAGCAAAGAAAATGTTTGGTTTTAAACTATTGTTCAATTTAAAATGAATTAAATAGTAAGGTTGGAAATTCTGTGCATTGGATCTGCTTTAAATTTTCAGCCATATATGTCTTCATAAGCATTAGTTTTGCAATAGCTTAAAAGCTGTAGTTTCTCTAATAAAATTAAATGCAAAAGAGTAATCCAGGTATTACCAGGAGTAGTTTACTGAAGCCAGTCTACAGCACATTGCATCCAGGGTTGCCAAATCTTAGAGTGCCAAAAGTAAACTGGTTTATTCCACCTCAGGCTAATAACTCACTATATGAGAAACAGGATTAAATTCTTTTTTTATTGAGAGAATATATAAATTCTCTTACTTATCTTCTTTTCTATATTTTGGTTGTAAAATACTCAGTTTTATAACTTAAAATATTGTATAAGCCCAAGAGCTAAATCTCTAAAGCTCTTCTGTTTTGCTGAACAAACCCAAAAGACCTGAAGAACAGAGACTATGCTTCTGCCTCTACACAGATAAAACTCTCGTAAATAGTATCTGGCTGGGTTTTTAGTTTATTGTGAACTCAAATCATCATAATAGCCTAGACAGTCATCTGAGGAAATGTTTCTTGCAATTTAAATATACTTTTTTTTTTTTCCTAAGGGAAAAATATGTGAAAAAGTTGTTTTTCCTACTTAGATTAATAATTAGCCTTATTGCATTCATCTGCATGTCTGTGGTAATTAGGGTTTCTGGTCCTCTGAGACCTTCTGCATGCCTCTCTAATTCACACAGGAATTGGTTATGAAGAATTTTCCCCCCTCACTTTGTGAGTGTGAGTGCATTCAGGAGCCTCCTTGAAATGTTTCCTAAGAAGGACACAGTGAGAGGGAGAGGCTGCAGTCACTGCCTGTTGCCTGACCTCCACCGTGCCTTGCGGTGCCTGGCTTTGTCCTGACTCTGGCTTGTGGCCAGCTGGGGGCTGACATGGAAACACCATCCCTTCGTGTCTCCCTGCTTGTTTTTGGCCTCACAAAGTAGTGCACGTGTTGCCAGAAGGCTGAAAAACCATTAGACCACTTCTCCACCTGACACGAAACTTTTCTGTGTTTAGATGCTTTGACGTTTTGCTGCTGTGGAAAGCTCTGCATTTGACTGTAAAATGCCCCGACTGCTCTTTTGGGCTAACCAAAATGCATCCCAGCACACCACAGTGAGGTCTGAGAATGATGAGGGGTTCTCTGCGGACCTGTTCTGCAAACCCTTCTCTTTGTGGGTAGCCCTTACCAGTTTGAAATGCCTCACTCTCATAAGTGGGATTGGCTTTTGGTAAGAGGAATGACACTGAACTCCAGAGTGGGAGGGTGAGGGCGGAGTGGGGGAGCCTACACTGTGCCCTTTACACTGTTCACCAATACTCTTAAAAGTATAAATACTCTCTGAAGACTTCAATCTTCAATTTAAAGTCTTTGCTGGCAAGGTATTCTGTTCCTTTGGGGTTGAACTGAATAGCTCTGACTTCCTGGAGCAGGGAGCCAAAAGCCTGGGGACAATGTAATTCCAGTTTTCATTTTACCATCAAGAGAAGTAGCATATTTTCTTTGCAGGCATAGAGCAAGGTATTGACTTCTTAATTCTTGAGATATGAAAGAAATAAGAACATAATGGACTCTGGAAAACCAGACAGATGCACAAGTTTTAATGAGTAAGAAAATTTTGAAGGAGAAACTTGAGGGAGCACAAAGGGGTTCCTTCACTGGTTTGGATATTGGAGACATCTCAGCAAAGCAACGATGTACAAAGATAACATTAGGACAGTAGGTTCAGACTGTAACTTCCTGAAATAACTGATGAGTATTTCATTGTGTGTCAGGTTGTGTCTTAAGTGTTTGCTTATACGGGTATTTCATTAGAGTCCAAACACAGATGCCATCTTCACACAAGTAGCAGGCTCTGTAGAAGCATAAAGGAATATTTACAAAAAACAACCCAAAACTGCACATCTTGCTAGCACCAAAATTCAGGAATACTTATTTCCCAGCTTTTTATTCTACTCTTGAAATTTTGTGTCAGTCAGTGTATGTTACTTCAGCTACACTGAAGGAAACTGTTTCTTCCAAGAAGAAGGAAACACTTGCGTTCTGAAAGTCATTAAATTCCGTAAGTGACAAAATCAAAGTATTTTCATGTTTCTGTATTTCTGTCCCTTTTTTTTGTGTTTGTATTTTTCAAAATGTTTTGTGTCTTAAAATATTATAAGCATTTTCTTCAATGTTCAGATCCATCACACAAAAATGCATTTTATTTCAGAAATGTTGTTGATTTTCTGGTATTTTGCCATTCTTTCGCATGTGCTTAGGTGTGTAAAAATTAATTACTTTTTAATTTAAAAAACGAGAGAGTTTTTAAAAGTGTAGGTAGTACTACATTAAGACTTTATCTGCTTAAAACTGACATAATACCAATTATATAAAAATGTGTGTGTGAACCATGGAGTGTTATTTTTGGGAAAGAGCTGCTTCTGCTGTTCCAGCCAGAGGAAAATGAGAATGTGCTTGGAATCTACATGACAGGAATACTGGTGGAAAATGGAATTTTGCAAAAAGCTACTAAGCCCACATAGATTCCTGCCTTAAACATGGGGTTTTTCCTTCTTTCATTTAGAGCTGCCCTCCACTTCCTTTTTAGGTGTCAAGTGTGTTTTATTTAGTCATCTAATCAATCACAGGAGTTTGTGTGATGGGAAGTTTTGCATCACAGGAGCTTGTCAGAAGAGGTCGTGTGGGACCAGTAGAACAGAAATAAAAATTCAGCCTGAAAATGAGAGCTGTCAGCTCCAAGCCTTCATGATGTATTTGACATTAATGTTCAAAACCATTTCCCACTAACCTGCTCTTCTTCTCTATTACATATGAAAATAAACTTTATAGAAGTCATTTCTTCAGGTAATGACTAAAGAAACTACTGGGGATGTGTCTCAACTTTGAGTTATCAGCAATTAATGATAAACTTGATTGTATGAATTAATTAAGGACTTTACACACAAGTTTCTTAAAAAGAAAAAGTCAAGAAAAGGAGGCTTTGATTTTACTATTCAGGCTTTGATTTATAAGAGCTCCTTACTCTAAATAGTGCTGCTGCCCACAGATTATTTTTTCCAAGAGAAATCAATAGCATTGCCAACTCTTTCATTTTCCAAGAGACTTGTTCTTCATTTCCAGCCAGCAATCTTTTTACCATAACTTGTTGGATATCACCTTTGAAAAAAATGCTTTTTATTTATATCAAGTACAATTCATCTACCTTCTTGTTGCCTTTGAAATGTCATTTATTGTGAACTCTCAGTGTTGGCAACTAACCATTACTGCAAACCGCCCCCCCAAATTTCCATATAAAGTTGATTAAAATGTTGAAAGAACATAAATTTTAGATAACTTTTAATGAACATACACACTTTAAAAATGTTTAAATGTGTCTTATGATCTGCAGATGTTGGAGTTGAGTGAGAAGAATAATATTTACGTATGCACGCGTTTCAGATTTGTGCGCTGAACTCAAGGACAATTACGAGTACTGCCAAGCCTTTCATACTCAGATGAAAAGTTTGTCAAGGAAAGCCCTGACCTCCCTTCCTTTGGAAGCACCAGGCCTGGGCAGTGCTGCCGTTTGTGCAGAATCAGTGGGAGAACTGGGCAAGCCTTGCTCTCCCAGCCCTGCCTGATACCATGGTAGGAACCACACACCATGGAATTTCCCTGTGCAGGAAGATGGAGCTTGACTATACTTTTATTTATTGAAACATTTAGATTTCATGTTGCAAAAGGGGAAAATTCAGATAGGTTCTTTGAAAAATCTCATCAGAAATCAACAAGCAGGTTCTGCAACAAGCAGCAAAAAAGAATTTCAGATGTCTGGAGAGTGTTAGCAGAAATTATGGAGGAAATGTGCCACCTCTCAGAGCTGTAATGAAGACTGTTGCTTCTCCATCTTGTTTCCTGTTGGAGTATCTTCTAGCAAGGTGAATTTAAGTTCAGATCTTTGCCAGTACAGACTTAACGTCTGCTCTCTGAAGGTTCCCTGACATAGGATTCAGTCTCTTGGACTTTTACCCCCTGTGCTAAGTTTTCTTTCAGAAGAGAATAAAGTTCCTGGTGGTAATGCTGACAAGGTTTACTTCTTTCCAGCATTCAGGTCCCATCAGGTTGTTCATCTGATAATGCTGATGTATGAAGTGGGTTTTGGAGGTATCATTAATAATGATAATAATAATGAACTGTTTGCTCTACTTGAGCCTGCAAGCGAGGTGATAGAGGTTGTAATTACTCATTTTCTCATTTTCCTTAATATTTCCTAAATCTTACTTAGGGAAGGGAGGTTCCGTAAAAAGTCCTTATGAAAGGCAAATTTTAAAGGAAGTGAAACACACTTACAAGGTTTTAGGTCTTGTTCTATAATTGACAGGGGTGTGAAGGCATATCTCAGACACCCTCATTTACTCACTCCTTAAGTGATTCATGCTGATCAACATGCTTAAAATATTTTCAGTATTTTGTTTTCAGTAATAGAAGTATCAATCTCCCAAATGGCTTCCAGTTAAAAACATTTGTTTCCAAATGCTTTGCATCCTTGTTTAGTTATGGCTCACTGGAGTTTTGTTTAAATAAAAAACGATGGAAGATGCTCTTCACTGTTCCCTCCTGCTGATGTTCGTGGTGCTCAGACGTGAAATGCAGCATTTGTGAAAATGTGCTGCCCCAGCACTGCAGGCTCTGTGCTTTCCCCCTTCTGTAGGCTGGGAGCAGCAGAGTGACACTGCACCACTGTTGGACTTCACACAGGAACAGTATTTTGGTGTGGGGAGCCTTCAGCTAAAATGTCAGTCTGTGCTTTCCCGTGAAAGGAAACTCAGATTTTAATACCCTTCCAGATAACTTTCAGTGGACATTCCAACATGTGTAGTTGCTTTTTTGCTTTTCTTCATGTCTCACTTTTTCTCTTTTATGTTACGTGAGAAGAGGTAAAATTTTTATGGGAAGGAGTTGTGACAAAATTCAGATATGAATTGGATCCTTATATGTGTAGCAAAATACTTTAATGTTTTGTTCTGAGTGGCAGCAGGTGGTAGTTGGAATGTTAAGTGTGATGTTTCAGGATTTTAGCTAATGGGTGTTGGACACAGAGGACATGTGGCAGACAGACCATTCCATATCTATTTACAGTAGATGTTTTACACCTTCATCTGAATCATCTCTTTGGCCAGAGGTACAGGAAGAAAGCCAAAATAGATGGATACTGGACCATACCCAAGAACAAAATGGTTAGCATTGCTACTCCTTGTCTCAGGCTTCTGTAAACTAGCCTTTTTTTTCTTTTCTTTTCTTTTTTTTTTTTTAATTACAGGTTGAATTAGAATAGCCTTGCAATTTCAAAAAGGAATTAATGAAAAAAGTCCCCAAATCTCTCATAGTTGAACGGTCCCATTTGAGAATACAAAATATACACTTTTATGAAAGAATAGAAAAGTTGCAGCATAGTTAAATTTAGAAGTCCATGGTTTGATTTTTTTTTCTTGATGCCAAGAAAAAGGTACTCCTTGTTAAATTTAAGTATATTAACAATTTGGATTGTTGATAAAGATTGTCATTCTTCAGGTCACAGTGCATATTGAATATAATTTTCTGAAGTTAATAAAATTGTATAACACCTATGTGCTGAAAATCACTTTCTTTCACCAAAGTAGTTACTGTTTCTAGAGTAACAAAAAATTTATAACTTATGTTGAACATATGTTCTTTCTGGCAAAATCATTCCATCAGCAATGCTGGGAAGGAGCAAATGAAGAAACACCTAAGAATAAGACAAGAAAACCCATATGGAAAAGATGATTGATTCATAAACTGGGAGCTTTTAAGGTCAGATCAAGCATTATAATAATGTAATCTGACTGACTGTGTGAAACAATTCCTGAAACAAATCACCAGCTTTATTTGAAACTACAGAGCATCTTCGAAATAGCTTCCAATTTTATTGTGTTTGCTTCTCAGATGTAAAAATACACTTTGTGACTGCAGAGCTTTGTGTAAACAGCTGAACTTTGTTAATAGCCTGAACATGCTTGACTTCACCTTGTATTTTAAAATCTTACTTTTTCCTCTTAGGATAGAAGAGCAGCCACTAATCTGTCTCTTTACCTTTGGGCTTCTTTCTGGATAAACTGAACAAATATAGATTTTTAAAATGGGTACAATTTTTATAGATAGTATTTTAAGTTGCAGTAGTATTTTAAAATACTAATATTATTATAAAGCATGTTTCTGAAATACTAATTCATTCTTGTGACTCTTTGCATAATTTTTCTAGTTTTCCAGCACCCCCTTTGAAACACAGCTGCCATAGCTGTGCAAAGAACTGGGTGCAGATAGCAGATTATTTCCCTCTTTTTATGTGGAAATATTCTGCCAAAAGGTTTCTGCTTCCGTAGCCCAAGACAAATAAATCACACACTCTCCCCAGAGCCCAGGATACTTTGCTTATATTTCATTATTCTCAAGTATCATTCAGGATCTCAGCACTTTGGGATGAACTTATTTTTATTTGTAAATCTACCTGAAAGTTTGCTCAGAGTTTAATTTGGTTTTCTACTGCTTAGGTTGTCAGATTTTTAGATATGATGCTGCAGGCGTTTGCTGATGGAGGTTGCTTGGTTATAGAACCTGAACATTATATTTATGCATTCCCTCTTTATTAAGGCATGGGTGGGCACGTATGCATAGGTTTCCAGAGAATATATTTCTAATTAATAGGATATACTAAGCAGCAGGTGTATTGTTATCACTCCTTTTTGTACCTGGCCTATTCATGTTCTCTTGAACAAACACCCTTTGTAGTCTGGTTATATTCTCTAATCTTTCTTCTGAACACTTCCTCTAAACTGAGCTCTTCATTACTAGGTTTGACAGATTACACACACAATCATCTTATGTTTTATGGGAAGGTAATGGAACTCAAATACAATTCACAGCTCTAGTCTGGGTTCCAAGTTTAATTTTCTCAGATTGAATTCCAGGCTTCTTAACGTGGAATATCTTTTGCTGGGATATTCTTGTGGGTCACCAGCCATTAAACAGAGAAATAACACAGTTTGAGTTTCTGCTCCTACTGTGGTTGCTTCATGATATTCAAAGATTGGTCCTATTAAAAAGTGTAACTCAGAGAATTGATGCTAAAAAATACCGTACTGTCCAGCAAAACTGCTTATTTTCTGAACAGGAATTGCAAAGTGAGCTGGGATGTCAAGATTGTCAGTCCTGTTGAATGCAAGTTTTGGAAATTTAAAGATGCCTAATAAGTCATTTGATTTCTCTACAGAGGGCACTCCACCATGGAGAAGTGAACTCCATGTGAGTGTATGGAGCAAGGAATGTATGAGCAGCCATCATGCTTTTTGTAATGGACATGATTTTCTTTCTGTAATGTATTTATTTTGCTAAAATTGTTATTATTTTTGTGGCTTGATGGGCACAGGGGAAGCTCAAAGTATAACTTTGAATATTGTTTTGTATGGAAAGTCAAGAAATACTAAAATTCACAGGCCTTACTGATTTATTTAAGATCTTTTACTCTCCTTTTACTGTCAGGCATTTCTGTTGTGGGTACTTATGTATTTGCTTAACTTTGTTTAAAGTTGAAATTGACTACCAATGTGTATAAATAACTGCATGCAAAAGTCTTTCCTAGGCTGATGCTTGAGTGACCCTTACCAAAGATAGGGAGCAGAACATTTATTTCTGTTTGAGCTTTTAAGAGCCAAAAAGCTGAGCATAACATCTCACTGGGAAGGCCATTTTCTCCCTTTCCAAAGATGTCAGTTCTTCAGGGGGAAAGCATCGAATTATAGAAGCCAAGGGCTGTCGCTTTTGTAGCTTTGTTGTGAGAGCAGTTGCACACTAATGAAAGTGTGTGGAAGGCAATGCGTGACCCACATATTGGTGTTGGAGTCTGCTTTTGGTAGGAAAAAAAAGAAGAGGATGGGATAGCAATTGAAGCAGCCATAACCCCACTGTTATGCCTTCTTTCATGTGCTGAGTCTTAGTGAAAGCTTTGCATTTTCTTCTTTTTTTTCCCCCCTCACTCTTAAGAGTTTCCATAAGGATGTGAAAATCTGGCTTAGAGCCATCTGTTTCTTATATTTTCCTAGGGAATTTCAGTTAATCAGTGATTCCAGCTTGTGCTGACTCATAAAGGTTGAACCTTAATGAGTTAACTATTCACAGGAGTTTGACTAGAAGTATATATTCATACAATTTCTATGCTGTATTCAGTGTACCTCATATAGCTTGAATGGGTTGTATTGTCTCATGGTACTTCTCTGGAAATAAGTGGTGGTTTACCAGTTAGACCTCTGTAGGTAGTGCTATTTTGCAACAGGCATTCCATCAGGAATGTTGATTCCATGGCACTCTCTGGCACGGATCTTGGTCAGAGTGGGGTGAATAAAATGTGTGGCTGCTGTGGTCTGTAACTCCCTCCCATGAATCACCACCACGTTGCTTAGGAACCAGAAAACCAGTCCTTGTTTGCTTAATCTGATCTTCTCTTTTATTTGTTTACTTGTTTGTAACACTCTTTTGCTTACTGTGGGTGTTACTGGGTACATCGTCAGTGCTCAAGAGCAGTTTTGTGTCCAGCTGCCTTTCATTTACTTGTATCTTTCAGAAATAAATAAATTGAGAGGTAAGATAACCTTGTGAAAGCCATTACCTTCAGTGGAAAGTTTCATGAAGCTTCTGTAGTCAGTCACATAGTTTAAATTTCCATGTTTTCTTGGAATTTTTTTAATATAGGTATCTACTGTATTAAAAATCAGCTCCTTCTATAGTTACTAATACAGAGTCTTGCGTAATGCAGCAAACCCTCCTTTTTTTCTTTCTTTTCTTTTTTTCCAGATTACAGAACAGGCCCGTGTTTCACACAGGTTAGCAAGCAGATGTGCCAGGGCCAGCTGACGGGCATCGTCTGCACCAAGTCCCTGTGCTGTGCGACCGTGGGGCGCGCCTGGGGCCACCCCTGCGAGATGTGCCCAGCCCAGCCCCAGCCCTGCCGCCGAGGCTTCGTCCCCAACATCCGCACCGGGGCGTGCCAAGGTGAGCCTCCTGGCTGCGACTGCGCCTGCCTGCCCTGTTGCTGATGCCTTGAAAACCTTGCCAGCCCCCTTGAGGCAGCGCCGCCGTTTCCCTCGCGCGTGGTCCGCGTCTTGCCGCCGGATAAAATGTGGATGTGCTCTGCTGCCTCCAGGTTTTAGCTGGCGTACATAGAGAACAAGACTTAAGTGTTTTACGTTGTTAAAGTTCTTAAGTCCTTAATGTAAAACTTCAGGAAAAGAAATGAATGTTAATCAATGCTAAGGACAAATATCTGATGTTGGTTTTCCTTACATGTCAGAGAGAGGCCTCTCTCTGCATGCAACAGCTTACGTTTCACTGTTCATATTGAAGTGATTAGCATGATTTAGACACTTTTCACAACAGTGTGATAAACAGAAACAGTGTACACACGGGGTGCGTGCTGCAATCTCCAAGTCAAACTCCTTTGTATGGCTTGGCCAGATGTAATGAGTCCGGGAAACTCGTCTGCCAAAGTGATCCTGGCATAGCTTCTGGGGCTTCGTTTAAGTTGTGTGAGGGATCAGTAGTGCTCTTTAGCACCCATGCCCACATTAATTGTGTTTTCCTTTTCTGACAGTAAATTCCATGTGGCAAACAGTTTTAAGTTACCCAGTTAACCACAGTGCTGAATTCCACTGGGGAGCACAGAAACAATGTGGTGGCCTACTTTGTGTGATGGATAAACAAAGGAAGTTTAAACAGCCATAATTTTTTCTGTATTTTTGACATATAGTGGCTAAATAGGAAGCTGGGATTGTATTTATGTCAGTTGGGCTTAGCATGTGTTGTTACAAGATGATGGCAAGGCACAGATGAAAAATACTTGGCTTTTCCTTGTGGGAAAGGAGAGACAGAATTTCTTTATTTCACAGAATCATTGCCTTTGCTTCCAGCGATCAAGACGTTTCCTTTTAAGCTCTGAGTACGGGTAATTTCTCCTGACCTAAGTTCTGTGGTGTCAGCAGGTTGGTGGCACTCCGTTAGTGGCACTCTGTCTACTCTGTTATGAATTATCAGGCCACTTTGATGCAGGAAGGGGCTGGCTGTGACACTGCCTTTCCAAACTCCGTATTTTGGTGCACAGTCTGTTGAAATAAGATCACAGAATTCCAGAACGGTTGGGGTTGGAAGGGACCTCTGGACATCATCCAGTCCAACCCCCTGCCAAGGCAGAGCCACCCAGAGCAGGTGACACAGGAGGGTGTCCAGGTGGGGTTGAAATGTCTCCAGAGCTCCCTGAGCCTGTTCTGGTGCTCTGCCATCCTTGATAGAAAGGTCAGATGAAAATAAATATTTTCTCTGAGCATTTTAGAAGCAAACAGAGGGATCTGTCCTGCTTTGCAATTATTTTCTTTCTTTGGAGGACATTAGATTTACAGAAACTTTAATTTAAGGAACACAAAGCCGTTTGGTATTCAGTAAAAGTGCCTTTGTCATGTATCGGGTAGACCAGACTGAGGCCATACTCTAAATGCTTGGCATTTTTGAAGTGAATGCTTACATCAGTTGAAAGCCTAGTGTGGGATTTGGTATGAACAACTAAAAACCAGTGAGTGGAACTTGCAAGCCTTACTATTGGAAAATAGGTAATAATTTCAGAATGTATTAAATACAGGAGTTTGACAAGATGTCACTACTAAGTAGAAAGTTGCTCCTACTCTTCACAGCATTTGCATGATGCAATCTTAAATTGCATCCTTTTGAGAACTGCAAACCTTTTGAGGATTAATTATGTTTTCTGAGTAATGTTCTTGTACAGAACATTGTAGTAGAGTTGTTATTTCATTATTACTGTGAACAGCTTTTAAAAAATCAAGAGAAGCAAAACCAATCAAAAATCAAATTTTTCGGCTGTGTTTCAACTTTTTTATCCCTAGAAGGTTCTACTCAGCCATTTCTTAAACAGGAATTGTAGCTGTTCAGACACCCTTCATTCCAAGAATTCAGGCAGGAGGAACTTGAGTGTTCTGCTTGAATGAACTTTATTGCCATTGCTACATGGCCTTAGGAGTAGCATAATGGCAGAAATCCTGTGTTGGACATTTTCTCAGTTCCTCCCTGCATTCCTCAACAGCCCCATTTCCCAGCTACACCCTTTCCCTTCAGACAGTTAATTTTTTACTCTAAGGAGAGAAAAATGGTCATGGCTCAGTAGATTTTGAAAATAGGAAGGTTCTTCTTCCTGTCACTATTGCTGACGTTGTCAAGTGCAATCCATTACAGGAGGCAATATCCAAATTAAAAACTGATCTGTAGTAGAAATGCACTGTATTAAATATTAAAGGCACTGATGTGAACTGGACAAAAAGAAGACAGATGAAGGATCAACTTCACAATGAAGAGTGATGGATGACTTTTTTTTCTGTAATCCAGTGCTTGGAATTAATATATCTGACTTACAGTATTAACAGTGCTATCTAGGATCACATCCTGCTGTCATGAAAATAATTATTAAAACAGGAAAACCAGCTTAGAATTATTTCTGTTGTATACAGTATTTCCATTTTCTAGGATGTGGAGGAAGAACCAAGAGTGTTCCATTGTATTCATGATCAATTTACCTTTCAGTTCCCACGTGCCAAACCAATTACAAAGAAACTCCCCATACATATTCCAGGCAAAACTAGAGAGAATTTTTTTTTTGATAATTGTTGTTACTACCATAGTAAATAAAAAATGCACTCTCTTGCATCTTAACACGTGAGAAGATTTATTTTTCCTGAGGTTTTTGATTTTTCAGAAGTTTTTTGGGTAATGGTCCACAGATCAGGACGGGAAGGTGCATTTGGCAGTGTTTTAAAGGTGCATGGTTAAAGCTAGCTATGCAAATCCTGCAGTCATTTTTCAGAGAAAACTGCAAATGCACAAAATCTTTTTTCACGTAGCAGATATTAGACTGTGAACACATGGAAACATTCTACTTAATCTGTAACATACTGAACTTTTGCATACAAAACTGTATCTAGAGAGTTATTAGTCCAATTTTCTGTTTACTGCAAAGTTGCTTGTGTTAATATGGTTGAGGTTTGAAAATGTGAGTAAGTGGATTATTAAAAATGCTAAAACTCCTGTTTGGTTTAGCCTGTCAAAGATATAAAAAAATAAGTAAAAATATACTTCATTTAAAATTTCTTTTATTTTCAGGAAAAAAAATTCTTATCTCTTAAAATGACATTTAGGAAGCAATTGATAAAATATGCCCTTTTAATAAAATACTTTTGTTCTTTTTGACTATTCTCAGTTCCGAAACACCAATGACATACTAAAACAAACTCGGGTTTTTGGCAAAAGGTGATATTGACAAAAAAACCCCATCAGTCTTGTAGTGTGTAAATGTTTTTAAGGTAACATTAAAGTTGAATATGCTTGCTTTCTTTGCATTTAAATATGATGTAGAATAATTAGAATACAAGGTCAATATTATCAGAGAAACGAAAGAGAGTGCATGTGAGTGAAAGACTTCACCTTTCACAGTGATGCCATTTGTGTTTTCCTCACTGGACAAGCACTGCATTGCTTAACTGGGATTGGCTTTCCAGACTCCAGCAGAGCTCAACATCTGTTTGCCTTTTAAAAGAACTGAAAGAAATCTTAAAATAAATTTTATTTTAAGAACCAATAAATCTTAAAATTTAGTTCATCTCAGGGCCTCCGTGACACTTTTTCTGTTTCTGGAAGGTGTTCACTGCCTGCTTCTACTGCTGTAAATTCACTGTTCCTTGACATCTTCAACTTATAAAACTGTGTCAGAAATGCTGTGTTGTTTTTAACAACTGATCTGCTGACACAGTAAACTTAATTTAAATAAGCGTTAATAAGTGACAAAAGGCACAGGCACGCTGCGTGGGATAAATGCCTTTTGAGGCCCCAGGGTCAGAAGACAAACACCACGTTTTACTCAGGGTGGTCTGTGTATCAATAAATGATGGAACCATCTTGTGCCTAGACGTTCCTAAGTTGTGTCAAGATTCACAGAATTTCAGAATAATTAGGGTTGGAGGGAATCTCCGTGGAACACGCAGTCCAATCCCTCACTCCTTAAAATGCTTCAGAGATTAAATGTTTGCTTTCCAAGTAAACAGGTAGAGGCAAGCGCTGGTTATTTAGAAGAAAAAAATGAAGTCTATGCCTTTGATAAAGTCCTTAATCAATATACCATCTATATGTTGCATTTGGACATGACAGTGTGCTGACTAAATCAGCGTGGATTCAGGAACAAAGTGCAGCAGCAAATATACTTCAACACAAGTCCAGTGGTTAAAAAAAAATTGAAAAAACACTTGCCTTCTTCCTTGACTGTGAGAAATTACACTTGTTTAAATGGAAAAGCCGGTAAATGGACAAGGCAAATATAAGTTTATCTATAGCACAAGCACCAGGAGGAATAAAAACTGAGCAGTCCTGTAATCCACAAACTCAGGTGGGATCTCAGTGCCTTGTAAGGCCTTTGAGATAATGAACATCCTTCTGAGAAAGAGTTCTGTATTCTTTCCAGACTGAGCAAAGATGGATGCCATGCACTAGTCCAGAGCAACAAATCAATCCTTGTGTACAAAGAATTTCAGTCTGCTGTAGTGTTGGTTATTTCATAGAGGCCTCTCTGATCCCTTGTCACTTCAGCTGCCCATTTGCACTTAAACATCAAGTCGTGCAACAGTTTTGTGTAAAAACCCACTGAAACACAGGGTGGTTTAGGTATAAGCAAATCAAACCTGGGAACAAAAAGAAAAAAACCAACAGAATTTGAAGTGGAAGTAGACCTAATGAAATACAACAGGAAGTTACTGAAAGTAACCTATGTATCTTATGTCAGGTAACCAGATTTGGGTGTTTTTTGTGTTTGTAGATGTTGATGAGTGCCAGGCTATCCCTGGGGTCTGCCAAGGAGGAAACTGCATTAATTCAGTAGGTTCATACGAGTGCAAGTGTCCTGCTGGCCACAAACAGAATGAGGCAACTCAGAAATGTGATGGTAAGTGATCCTGTAAGAGAAAATACCTAAAAAGAGGTTCTGTAAAGCATTAGAGCACTTTGGTAATGATTATTAGCTAGCTGAATAGTTGTAGTGTTTCATCTGGACAGGCATAACATCACTGAACTGTGCTTTTTGTTTCTGCTTCACAACTTCCCCTGTTTCTACTTTCAGGTTTTTCATTAGATATTTTATTCTATCTGACTTATGTGGGTAAAGACACTGTTTATTCTGTTTGAAAATCCAGAATTATTGATAAAGACTCTGTGTGTGAGCAACATATAACTGCTGTTGAGTTATTAGGATTTTGTTTGTTACCTCACAAATGTTCTAGTACAGGTAGGTATTTTTGGCCTAGTAACTACAGAGTGAAAAGCAAATGGGGCAGTTTTGATGAGCCTGGGTAAGTGAAAAATACCAAGGAAATGGCCTTCTTTTTCAGATTAGAAAAATTAAATAGACCATGTTGAATAAGTGTAGTTTAATAGACCATGTTTATTCAGAAAACATGGTGATGAATTAAGAGAAGCAATTCCTTATAGTTAAAAAAAAGTGGTAGAAAACTGTTGAGTTTTGCTGAAGTCTGTACTGATTTCAGTGACTTTTTCATGCCTTTGAAAGAAATTGGAACTCTCATACTTTCTTGCAACCAGTGGGTGCTTTCACATTCAAGTTGTGCTGATAAGAGAACTTTGTTCTTCAAGGCTTTGGCTTGTGATTAGCTGTCTATTAACTATGTTACCAAATTACATTATACTCAATATTCAGTTACAAAAAAATACATAGTTTGTAGCTGATTTTGGAAGTCTCCTCAGAGTTTTACTTACTTTTGCTTACAACACAGCTTTCATGGAAAAATTAAGTAATACAATCAGTTTTAAAATAATGTTTTATACATGAAAATGTTGCTTCTGGTGTTGTTGCAGATAGTACCAAAGTAAAAATAAATGAAATTTGAAAGGTATTTTTCTCCAGTGCTGCCCTCCAGCTGCTTCTGGGTTTTTTGGTGGTTTATTCTTTCATGTTGGCTAGTTTTAATTTCTACTCAGTGCACAGTGATGCTCCTGTCTTGAGTTCTTCCAGGGCAAACCTGGCCTTATCCCATTGAAACCTTCTGGTAAAGAGTTTGCAAGAAATGGATTGCAGCCACAGAGATTGTGGCTTCTCTTACCACAGCTGAGGAGAAATAGAAGCAGCTCGTGCGGGTGCCTGCACATGTGCACGTGTTGATCTGCCTCGCTCTGTCAAAGAGTGTGCCGAGAGGTGTCCAGCACGTGCACAGATGCTCAGGGCTCTGCAGGGATGTGGCATCCCACCCCGAAAGGGCAGGGAACAGGCAGCTGTGTAGGTGCTCGTGGTCGGAAAGGACTGAGAGAAAGTCAGAAGGTCCACGAAAACTTTAGAAGTTGTTTTAGGAGATTACACACTTGGCATGGAAATTGCCGTGTTTGTCCCTGAGCTCCTGCTATCAGCACAGGGTGGTTGGATTTGGGATAAAGGGTGGGGTGAAAGAGGAGAGAGGGAGAGAGATTAAAAAGAGGGAGGGAAAGAGGGAAGGGAAGGGAAG